>LOEQ01000552.1:718809-733043 GCA_001685075.1 Bramus lutescens | reverse complement strand
TCTCTCTCTCTCTCTCTCTCTCTCTCTCTCTCTCTCTCTCTCTCCTTCCTGACTATGGGCAGATGCAATGTGACCAATGCCTCAGGTTCCCGCACCCATGAGTGTCACCACTGCAAAATGAATCCCAAAATTTTTGTCAAATATTTTTCTTTAAGTGGCTTTTGTCATAAGCATGGCCACACAGCTATGTGCACAGCACTGAATGCCTGAAGATTTTACCACTAAAATTTAACGCACCCAGAGGGTAGATGAACACACACTCTTACACTGTGACCAGCCGAGCCTTAGGCGACTCCTGCATGTGGATGTCACTGTCCTTTCAGACATGCCCACATGCCTTCCATGGCCCCAGCCAATGTATGATTTGGAGTTCAACGAGACCTCCGTTCAGAACTCTGCACATCACTGGCTGGTGACTTAGGACACATTCTTTTTTTTTCCTGGGCAGGAATGTAAGGAAAGAATTTATAATGCCTACCTCTCAAACCACTGATTGGAGAAGGATAACTAATACCACACAGAGCTACCACATCATAAATATTAGGTAAATGTCAGCTTCCTTATCTTAGGTACTGGTCTCCCAACAGAAGATTTTTCTAACAATGAGCTTGAAGCCTCTGAAGGAGTTACAGTTTCCTCTGCCAAGGAGACCAGGCCTCTGTACTCCAGCTGAGCAGTTGAGACACAAACACACGGTGATCTGCCGAGGTATCAGAGGCCATAGCCAGGTTTACAAACAAGAGCGGCTGCTTTTCTACTCTTTGGGACACTGAGCCATGTGCTCACATCTTGTGGCTTCACCCCTTCATCTGGCTGTAATGCTATGTGGTGTTACAACTTTTGAATGTTCAGAAACATTCTATTTCCTCAAGTATCAGTACTTTATGTTTCGTTCCACACATAAAATCCTATGAGGGGAAGGCTGCTGGCCCCCTTGTCAGGGGTAATTTCTCAAGGCTCTGCATGGGATTTAACGGAAGCCATATGGTTAAGTCTGTCAACCCTCCCAGAAAGCATCCCCCTGAAGGGCCCTCGTAAATGTTCTTGGGGCTGTGAAAGATCTAGCAATTTTTAAACAATAAAGCTATGTTCATAGCCGTGATATTCAGCAAAACACAAAGCAGGAAATAATGGCTTCTGGTATGAATTACTCAAACAGAGCTTCGAGTTGTCCTGGCTGAGAGGCTGGAGTTGCGGTGACAACCTGAAATCTACCCCCACTGCCTCCAGCAAGAAGGAAGTGGCCAGAATGTCCTAAGAAGTGGCTTAGACTGTGGTGGACAGTGACAGTCACAGCGAGGCTCACATTGGTCGAAGCATTTAAAAAAAACCCTTAATGATGGGATCAAATCCAGGATGTACAAACATGGCTTTAATGGGAAGATGTCTTATTATTTAGATTTTGAACCTTCCCATCTGCGGATGCAGCACTTCTCAGCCTCTCCTTATTTCTTCCTTCCCCCCACACAGAGAAACAGTGACAGGACCCCTTGCCTCCAAACATCCCCATCTGATGGTACTTTGAGTGACAATGACAAGCCATACAGCAACGCCTTCCTGATCTCCTCCATGGAAAAAGCAGCTGTGCTTTGGCACCTAAGCTTCACTTTCCATTTTATTTTTGAGTGTTTGTTTTTGTGTGTTTTCCTTGGTATGCCCACAAGCCATCGTCAGATGTTATTCATGACACAGCATTAGGACTTACAAAGAAACACTGGGAAATAAGCATAGACAAGGGCAAGAACAGGTAAACTTCATGCTAACAAGACCTTTTTATATAAAATGAGACTTTTTTCACAATACTTTGTGCAATTTATTGCTAGGAAGTAGGTCCACCTACCTTAAGCTCCATGCGAACAGAGTTTATGACCTAATCTCCAATCACTACACACAATGTGGACATTTGTACCCCCACAGACTAGAATTTGAGTAAAATCAGAGAGATTTCCTGCAGAAGCAGCTTTATATATGCATTCTGTTGAAATGTATTGTTGGATTCCCTGGTACAGCTGGCTAATTTGCTAAAAGAACCAAGTTGCAGAATATTTGTACACTGTGAAGATGTGTCTTTGCCAAGACACCTTCTGATGTGTTTAAGAAAGTGACAAATGGCCAATAGCTAGGCAGGAGAGGATAGGTGGGATTTCCAGTGAAAGGGAGGAAGAGGAGAAAGAATCTAGGAAGTACCAGAGAGACAATGTAGAGGTTGTACATATGGTACAGAGTAGAGGTAACTGAGCCAAGTGGCAGAGTGTAGATGAATAAAAACAGGTTAATTTAAGTATAAGAGCTAGTGGGACAAGCCTAAGCTAATGGCCAAGCTTTCACAATTAAATAAATCTCTGTGTCATATCTGGGGGGCTGGCAATCCCAATGTTTCAGGCTTATATATTTTGACATCAAATGTCTAAAACTCCCACAGGAAACAATCACTGTGAAGTCACCCTCAAATATGGGCACACATTTCCCCAATAAACAGAAAATATTAAAAAGTAAGAAGAAGAGCCATAGCCTAGGTCCACAGTGCCTCCAACCACCTGTCAGAACTCCCCACCATTGACCACTGTGGTAGAACTCCATGTCCATGCTATCTGCATTGCTCTACTCAGGAACCACTCAGGATGCATCATCTCCCACCCCAGAGAGGGGAACAGACTGCTCTAAGAACACTTGGATCCATTAGGGTTAGACCCATCTAGCCTCTCATCCACTCATGGGCTCCTCCAGAAATGCCTCTTGTGATGAGGAAGAACAAGAGGTGCGTGGGATTTCCATTCCATTACCTGCTCGTGCCCTGTTTTTCCCAGGTTTTGCTGTCTTGATCCTGAATTAATGAGCGTGTTATATGATATCTAATAAAAACGGCTGGAGTAGAGATACTGGTTGGAATGTGCCACATAGTGGGTTCAAGGCTAAATCGATTTCATCTCTAGTTAACACTTGCTTGTTTTCTGTCTCCTTTGTCTCTCCACAACCCATAGCTCATTTTTTTTAAGCCCATCTGGGAAACTTATCTCCTAAAACGCCCCCATCAATCAGGCACAAACACTTTCCCTGACAGGGCATCGCCAGTTTTACTGAGCACAAGCAGTCACTGATTTGGGGGATGTCTCCCACACTCCCTAGAGCTGTGTGTTTTTCTAGCCTGCCTAACCACCCAAGTGCAATCTTGGATACTTATATTTCCCTCCAGTTTCTATTGAGATAATAGCACTACTTTCAGAGAATTAAGCACAGGGCATAGCAGGGGTCACCACAGAATAGAATGGGAGCTGAATCTGCTGCTTGTCTACATTCTTAAAAATATTTCCTCATGTTTTTATGTTTCCACTCATTTGGTCTGCTTTGTCTCAGTGTCCCCCGCCCCAAGTACAAAAATTAGACGCTTACAAGGACACGTGCCCTTTGTCCTGGAAGCCTTCGCTGACAACTGGCACCATTTCCATTTCTCAGACCTTTATATCCAACCTCTAAGTGTAAGCTTCACAGCTTGAAGAGACAGAGAGAGAGAGAGAGAGAGAGAGAGAGAGAAGGAAGTAGGGATGACTGCAGAATCAAAGCCTTGCAGTATAAAAGGGAAGGAAAGACAGGGAGAGGAGTCAGATGGTCCCATCTCTTACAAAGTTCCAGCTGTGAACACACCCACTGGCCACAGCACAAGCGTGTTATGCGTGGACACAGGTGGGTCCCAGTCTCTCTGGCTGGATGCAGCTTCAGCACTGAGCCTGAATGAAGACTTTCATTGCTGTGTGCTGTTTTTGTTGGCCAATAGCCATGACAAACATTTGCAGGTGGCTTGGCCAGATTTTGACACTTAAATATTTGAGGTTGTGATAAAAATCAGAATATTACTACAATATGGTTCTGTATGCTCGTGCATGTGCACATACTTGGGCATGCATATCACACACACACCCACACACCACACATACACACACACACACACGTTAGACTTTTTTAAAAGCTATCTGCGAATTTCAAACGCTCACTTGCAGACATCTCCTGAGGGAACGTGTGTTTTAAAATGAACCCCATTTCCTCTTTGCTGAGGGAAATAAAGAGCCATCCCCAAATGTTACCACCTAGGGTTCTATACTCAGTCTGCTGGTAACAAGGGCAGGGTGGGGGCTTGCTGAGCCTCCCGCTCATCTGGACAGGGCTTTGGATGGATCACATGGAGAAGCGGAGCAAGTGACAGGGTGTGGGGGTCTTGAATCAACAGAGTAAGCATGACAGGGAGGGATCTAGAGAAAAGAAGCAGCCTCCTTCAAGCTGGGTAATGAAGATGGAGTCCTAAAAGCCACAATTATCTCCTAGAACACACCAGAAGAGACCCACAATGCCGCCAAGAAGCAGGATGAATGGCAGAGTGACACAGCCTATGAATGTCACCCAAAATGTAGACTCAGGCCAGCTGGGTAAATTATTGACAGAGTCAATGCCCATCTAAAAATTTAGTGCTAGTCTTAAAGGGATTGCTCCATAAAACCCAGGGCTGCGTTAACAATGGGGACCACTAAGGGCTTCAGAGAGGGCTGTGGGCGAGGGTATAAGGGGCAGGCAGGGGGGCTGCAGGGGGAAGGAA
Organism: Bramus lutescens; assembly: GCA_001685075.1. Taxonomy (NCBI): domain Eukaryota; kingdom Metazoa; phylum Chordata; class Mammalia; order Rodentia; family Cricetidae; genus Bramus; species Bramus lutescens. The sequence continues at coordinate 728,458 of LOEQ01000552.1, read as the reverse complement.
TGCTGTAAAGCTGCTAGTAAACTCGAGCACATTTTATGCTTACCCCCTTGAAAGAAAAATAAAATAATTATAATTAGCTGGCTCAGCTGTGAATTTTCTGCCCACAGCCAAGGCCCAAGAGAGAAGGGGTCCCTTGAGACTTAGGCACCGCCTTGAATGAAGCCACATCACCCTCCCAGAATGTTGCGGTTTAGATACAGTGGCATTACTTGCTTTCCAAGCTGCTTGAGAAGACGTCTTTATCAGGGGGACTTGCTACAGCGATGCCAGCATCTTTAAGCAACAGGAAGCAGGCCAACACCCACCCTCACTGTTCGCGCTCGGAAGGAACCACCAACCATGGGTGTGTAATCATGACAAAGAGAAGAGTCATTCCCTACAGCTCTGGTTTCAAGGCAGGAGTCCTTCCTATGAAATGAGAAACCTGAGAGACAGATCCCTATTCTAGAGCACTCAAGGAGTAAGGCAAGACTACTCCCTGTGCCCACTGTTGCTCTGAGGGGAGATGCGTGGAAAAATTGTAAGGAAGCATCTAAATTTGTTTTAGGTCACCCCAGCCAGTGGTTAAAAGTCAGACTGCCTTCTGATGCATGTACCCACCACAGCCAGTTCCCCTTCTCGTTTCGGCAGACAGTTCTGGGGACACAGGACAGCCAGTGGTCAGCACCCAGCAGGGTACACTTAAGAAGTGAGTGTCTCCTACCCAAGAGCCCACATACTTCCACATCTTGTACTCATCTTAACTCTTTAGAAGCTGGAAACACACTCCATCCTCATTCTGGAGAGATGTAAGTGGGGTGTGGGATGCTGTATTTCTAAGAAGCTGTTGGGTAATGCCCACATTGCTGATGGTCAGACCACACTCTGCATGGCAAGGGCTGGATCAGTCACATGATAGGAAAAAGCAAGAGCAATTTCCATCCTGTAATATGGGTGTCAAGATATTTTTGCCAGTCTTCCTCAATGTCTCAATATTGTCTCGCTCATAAATGAGAGGAAAAGGGCCTGATTACATTGTTTTGTCTGTTACAGGAGTAATTATGGACCAATGAAGAGGCTTGGGGGTGGGGGCTGATGAGAGGAAGAAAGAGTAGAGGGAAAGGCAGCCATGGAGTATACAGGTGAACCTAGCCAAGCAGTTTCAAAACTCCCAGGAAGGGGAGGGGAGCACACTGGAAGGAGGAGCCGAGGCTGACAGAACTTCTCTCTGTTGGTACCAAATGTTTGTCCTGAGCATTCGTCTGTGGTATGCATAATACCCTCTATTTCTGCCTGTCATTCACAAATCTTATTTTAAAAAATGAAGTCACAGAATGAATAGCTTTCCCCCTTGATATCCAGTATTAAATGAGCTCCCACCAAATGGAGACTCCTTCCTCCCCTCATCAAAAGTGTCACTCTGACCACTTGGCAGCATCATATCACACAGGAAAAGCAACAGGCCCAAGTCCCAGAAATAGCAGAATATTCAAAAGATTGCCTGAGCTTCCCCAGAGACAATGAGGAAGTCTCCTTACCCGATCTGGCGGTTGGTAGAGGGAGCCTGCGTGATGACTGAGCTGGACTGGGGTGATGGCATGGCTTGTTGAATCACAACACTGGTATCGTGGTTGGGCATCCGGGTGTTGCCCAGCTGGTGAGCTCCTGGCCCCGTCATGGTCCCTCCAACCGTATTATGCATGGAGATATTCTGCCCAGAGAAGACAGAGGAGAGAGATCAGAAGGAGTCAGAATTTCACCTACTCCCCAGCCCTCCATGGCCAAGTTGGAAATCTGGTCATGTCACAAGGTTATGGCTTCCGACAAGGCGTGAGTTCATTGGTCTTCTTATAACCACAGTTCTGAGGGGGTTAAAACAAATGATTACTTACCAAAGAGTAAAGCACAAGAGGAAATGTGCTGACATTTGCTGAGCATTCTGCCACCAGCCACCCTGAAGGCAGGCTCACATAGTGGAGGGCAGGAGGATTAGTGTATACCCTGTCTGACTGGGTGACACACACTGCACTAGAATAGGGTAGGCCCAGAACCCTGTGATCCGATGGATTGAGTTCTCCATCCTCCTTTGCACAACATTGCACCCCATTGTTGGCTTCCTTGTTCCCAGTACTGCAACACTACAACCACATATCCTTTTTTCCTTGAAACCAGTACTTTCCTAGATAGAATCTGGGTGCTGAACAAGCTATGGAATGTGGAGGGATGGTTCTAATAGATCAAACCAGAGCACCAGGAGTCCAATGACAAGGATAGCACTTGCATCATATGGCGCGGTCTCCACAAATCCTCCTCTGAGCACCGTATGGAATAAGGGAATATAGAACAGGGATCTTGTCCTCCATACTAGAGAACGGTGGTGCATGGATCAGAGTGGCCCTTCAACAAATGCTATTGCCTAGATGAACTAAAGAAGGAACACCTACATTGTCTCAGCCACACAACAGGCTACTGTCATACATAGATTTCTGATGACTCCCATGGAAGCCATGTTGTTTGAAATTCAGAAGTAAGCTGAAATAAAATTGGGTTAAATGGTTGTGCTAAGTAGAAAAGCAAACTATTGGGACCACAAGATAGAATGCACATGAAGGCAGAAGAAGGTTGATCAAGGCACTGGGATGAAATGAGACAGAGTCAGAGCCTAGCAAAGGAAGAGAAAGTGCATGGTCAAGCACTCACAGGCAAGGGTCTGAGGCAGACCCCTGTGTAGGAGGTACCATCCTTCAATCCAGAAGGGTAGGCGACTTCTAGAGACCAGTTGGATAGTAGGTTGAAGATGGGGTAGGGTGGTGGGGGAGAGAAATGGGGTGTCCCTTGCAATCCACTTGAGGGAAAAAGGGATATATCTGTCCACACTTCGGTGTAAGCAAAGAAGAAGAATCAATGTTACCCAGGAGGTTGTGAAGTGGCCCTTTGAATTTCTTCTGCAAAGAGCAGGATTTCCTGCATTATGTGTTAAATGATGGTGATAACATGGAAGGCACTGGGGGTGGCTGCACCCATCACGTGGCACCTTTCCCAGGTTTCTGACTTCTGAGTCCTGACCACACAATTCGTAAGGAGTCCAGATGGAAAACGGGCACCTGGCTCATATTGAGAGCTGACTGTGTCGTTACAGGATCCCAAAGACATACACACACACACACACACACACACACACACACACACGGTCTAAGGCCCCTCTAACACACTTGATGATTTTCCTGGCATGGGGAAACACTATGGCTGGGCAAAGGGAAAAGAAAGGGAATGGTGTGGCTGCGTAGGCAGGGATTTGCTGTATTTTCCTTTACGGAATCTAAAGACTTCAAAAGCCACTAAAATGATGATGAAAATCAAGATCATTTGTTAGCCTTCTCACTCAAAAGTGGACCCTAACACCCTTCTATTTCCAAGCTCCATAACATGGTGTGAGCAATCTTTTGTATTGTTTAGCTCCTCAATGATACTCAAAAATTTCTCATATTGCTTACAATCACCTATATTTCAATAATAGATACAAAGTTTAGGAGAACTCTAATTCTGTCTTTATAACGGTATTATGTTGTCTCCACCATGTATCACTAAAGGTGTGCCATTTGATGTTTAGAACCACATCTTTACATGCACAGAGGAGACCATGAAATATGGGAAGTCTCTTGAGTTACCCAGGACACTTCTTTTCTGTCATGCCCAGATGCAGTTCCAAATTCTGCCAGTTTACCCCCAAGCATCCCTCCTCTTTCTATATCCCCATGCCTTCTTCCAGAAACCTATACCGAACTACTGTCATCTCCTGTCCTGTCGTGGGAGACTTCAGACCCTCTCCACTCTACCTGGCTCTTCTCCCTCCTCCTTCCCATATCACCACGCTGAGATTTCTTCAAAATGTATAACCCACCACACTGCACACAGTGCAATATACATCCCCACCCTAAGTCACTGCTTGGCTTCTTTGCTTTGAAATATGCCAACAGCACTGTTTGTGACCTCCCCAGCTGCTGTGGGATTCTTCCTACCAAGCAGTTCATCTAATCCCATCTTCGTTCTAGTTTTTGGCGCCTCCTCCCATCTTTCTGGAATTCTCCTGCCCTCATTCTGATATTACTCCATGTCAGTACCAGACCTTGTAATATGATTTTTGCTTGGCTGTTTTGTTTTGTTGGACACCAGTGCTCTTGTTCGGACTTCACCTTCAACTCTCAGACTGGTCATTCCGTGGGAAGTCTTCCACCCTTCCCTAGTGATGGGAGCGTCTCCCTTTAGAGGGATTTTTAAAAGATTATAAATGTGCTAGGGCTGTAGAGATGGCTCAGAGGTTAAGAGCACTACCTGCTCCTCCAGGGGTCCTGAGTTCAATTCCCAGCAACCACGTGGTGGCTCACAATCATCTATAATGAGATCTGGTGCCCTCTTCTGGCATGCAGGCAAAACACTATACATAATGAATAAATAAATCATTAAAAAGGTTATAAATGTGTTTAATTTTGTGATTATTAGCTCTTCCTGCCATCACTTGCAACAACAGTGAGAGTAGAAACTAAACCTGATTTTACTCTCCACTGTGACTCCATTACCACATCACAGGTGACAGCCTAGTGACCCATTGGACAGCATTCCCAGGATATTCAGATTGTTGAGCCTCACACCTCTGTTCACTAATCAGCTTTTGAGAGTGCCAGCATCTCATCTGCTTACGTTTTAGAAAGCATGCTGGCAGCAACTGAGTTTTAGATTTTAAGGAACTTGGTCAATCATGGGCCGACAAACAAAAGGAGATCACAACACAGAAGAAACTTGAAAGGAAAACCTTGGGAAGACGCTCAAAGCATCCCGAGTGGTGAGCATCTGAACCTTGAATGCTTTGCTACGAATGACCAACAACTGTCTTTATGTCTACACACAAACCAAGGAAGACTAGGCTCAGGCTGCGCCCCAAGGAACGTGGTTGGCTTTTGTGAGAGCATGGCATATCAGATCAGAGGAAAAGGTTTCACCCCAAGGTGCCAAAGCTTTTTCTGAGAAGCATTAAAGAGAAAATAATTACTATCTAGGAAGAAGTCTGATATCCTTCCCCAGCAACAATTTTCAGAAGTCTCTTTGTCTCTGAGGTCTCCGCAAGATGACTCCTGAATTATATTTTCACCCTTTCATAATTTCCCAATTTACACACATAAAGTGTGCATGCTATCTAGCCTTCTTCCCCTAGACCCAGAAAGTGATTTTAAAACATTTTGGGAAAATAAACAATCTGGCAAAGGCATTCTCATTTCACATTTAGAAAAGGTGACTGTTTCCTTTAAGCATTACGTAGGTATTCAAACGTGAACTTATTTTCCAAGCTCACATTGTCCCAATTATAGATCCCAAACCCGTCTTTATTGATAAAAGAATAGCATTTTACATCCGCATAAACTCAACATAAAATTTCAAAGACACAAGGGGCATATTATCTGACTGAGTTATTGTCGATTGTGCAGATTTGAAGCTAGAGAAACATGCCACCAAACAGATGACACTGGATGGATGTCAGTCTGCAGACCAGGATCAGATGCGTGCACCGAAGTTCGGCCTTTGGCCTTTTCTTGTTCTACATCTTTATCAACAGTTTGGATGAAGATATAAAACTCGTGCTTGTCAAATCTGCGGCTGACACAAAGTTGGAGACCCAGCTCGTGTTCTGGAAAGCAGAATCAGGTTTTCCTCGAGCCAACTGTGTGATCTGGCTTCCAAAAATGCTAACATAAATCTAGGTTGTTTTAGAAGTGTAACGTCCTGATCAGGGGAAATAATTCTTCCACAGTAGGGTACGTGGGTCTGATCACATTTGGCCACCACATTTGAAGGGGGAAATTGACAAATGGGATGGAATGAGAGTAGCAAACACATTCAAAATGCATTGCAGGAAGAATGGCCAAGGAAGCAGGGAATATTTAGACTGGAGAGGGAAGACCTAGAGGGCCACACTAAATGCCTTCAAATATTTGCAGGATTAGACACAGTCTGCATCACTCCAGAGGGCATAATTTCAGAACATGGACTCACGATGCTAAGAAATCAATTATAACTACAACTTTAGGGTCTATGTTGAAGCAGGCACTGTGGCCAATACTTCATAGAGCACATTGCTAGTCGTTATGATGATTCTACAAGGTGAGCATCATTGCTTTCATTTTAAGAAGAGAAGGAAAGCAAAAGTCACCATCACCTATGACGCCACTGACCTCTGGACACCCTCAAATTTATGAGTCAATACTTCAAAACTATAAAATTGACCTTATGTAAGAATGATTTTATTAGTATTTAGAGATAGTCAAAGACAAAATAAAATATTCCACAAAATACCCAGCTCCCTGGGCCTGGAGTAAGCCAGGATGAATGACCATCATCCATAGTCAGGGATGTTCACAACAGGATTCTTGCATCAGGAGGGAGTTAGCACAGGATGACTTTCAGATCTCTCCTATGGCTAAGGCACCTTCGTTTACATGGGTCATACTTGGGTTGACATCTTTTAGATGATCAGGTACATATACTACCTTTGAAATTGTACTGCTTTGAGGGTCAGTAGGCTTCTCCATCCCAATCTCCCTTATTGGTGCCCAGTGGCCACGTAACCTAGATAAATGACTCAGCAACCTCACGCTCAATACCCTCAACATTCAACAGCCCAGGACCACACGGTCTATTATTTCTCCAGCTTTGGCACTCCACAAGTCTCTGTAGCTACATCTTATGAGTCACTAAATATTCAAAACAGACATTTGGGGGCTGTGATTCATTGGCTTACAAACTGATATTTTTCTCTATAACCATAAGCTTTTGTGGAAGTGGACCTTTCAAAAACGACAGCAGATGGAAGGGATCTGGCAACCGTGCTGTCTCCCAGTCATCAGAGACGAGGCTCCATAGACTCTAAAACAGTCTTTGCCTAACTTTCTTCCTCTTTGGCTCATACTCCTCAGCTTGTCTTTGACATCTTCCTCCTTCTTGCCCTGAAAGGCTTGGCTTCTAGTTCATTGGTCTTCTGAGGCATGCAGGGTGTGAATGGGATGAGAACCAGGGGAGTAATGAGTCTTGATTGCATAGTCAGTGAGTTTGAGTTAGAATAGTAATTGACTTTCTACATGCATGGGCTTGAAGCACAAAATACGAAAAAAAAAAAGAAAAGAAAAACCCAACTTAGTGTATAAGAATACACATCCATGTTCTTAAAAGAATAACTATAATTTCAGGGTGTGGTGATGAAGGATGAGGGGAAGTGGACCACAACTGAAAGTAAAGGTTAGCATGCACAGTCCAACCAAGGAAGATTCCCACACAACTCTAAGATATTATCTCCAAATCTACATTCTATCCAGCTGCCCAGGTGTGGAGGCTTTACAAGTTTCTTCATAAAGATTCAGGGTCATCCTCAAGCGCATTTACAAGCCAAGTTGTGCAATCTTGGGATTGTCTGCATTTTAATGATGCCCGGGGAAGTTACGAAGACTTCCAGAACCTCCCAGAGCTAAATGTCCGTGAACTGCATCCAAAAGATATCTAAGACATTCACAGAATAGCAACAGTCCTATCCCTCTAGATGGTACCAGGCTTCGGGGGCTGTAGGGAAGACACTAGTGGGCCGCGGTCTTCTCTTTGGGGCTTTCAGTGGCTCTGCCACTATTTGGTGGCAGTCTCACTGGGAGGGTAGGCTGCTCTGCAGATGAGGGTATAATGAAGACTTAGAAGAGTCACAAAATGGGAAAAGCCCCAGGGTCCACATAGGCTGACTCCTTTCTCTCCATAGCTCTCTCTCTAGATCGCACTCTCCACACCAGAGTGGGATAGAGCAGGATGCACAGCACAGGCTGAGAAAGCACACCACACCGTGTAACTTCCTCAGGAAGAATAAGGAAGAAGGGAGTGCAGGGGTCTGGGGAAACTCCAGCCTGGAGCGGCAAGGAGAAGCTCTACTTTCTCCAAGTTTGCTGTTGAAGCATTTGAAGAGGGACAAGGTTACAGGGGAAGCCTGAGCATGAGACCGGTTAGACATCGGGTCATGTCCACATCAGCTCTGTATCACTTGGGCGTGTTATTTTAGTTCTCCGAACCCTACCATCCTCGATTTACAACAGAGATAACCGTCTAACAACAGGCTTGCAGCCAGGAGCATGTGAGACATAGCTACTGTCCCAGCATGGTTAGCGACAGCAAATGCGTGTCGCTTTCCTTGTAGTAAATTACCATGAAGGTCAGAGAGGGGAAGCGCCTTCTTATGGCTAACCCCATGACTAATAAGAAAAGGAATCATTTCAATAATGGCCAGCACTTAAACAACAAAACCATATGTAAGAAAATCCATTCAAAGCTGACCATCAGCCAAGAGGTAGATAATGTGAACAGCCCCATTTTAGAGATGAGAAAAGTGAGGCACAGACTGATGAGAACTGCTTAGAGCCAGGTGTTCAGATCTATAAATGAGTCCTCAAGCAGGAAGCTGAGATGTTGCAATTGCCTCGTAGTGAGAATATTTCATTTTGGAAAAGGTCATGGCAAACCATCAGTGTGTCAATGCTCCTCACAAAAGCATCACAGAGAGGTTGGTAACGCTGCTCTGCATCCTGAGAATCACAGTGTGTCGTACCAGTCATACAGGTCTGTGTCTCCACCAGCACCTCCATAGGTGGACATGCTTGGGATGACACCATTAATTTATCCCAAAGACCAGTGTCCTCATCTAACACTTATGCTTGCAAAAGGGGCTCCCCGCTCTGAACTGGGGGAAGATGCTATAGCAGGCAAGTGAGAAAAGTTTGCACATGGCTTCTGGAACCCTCCGTGGCCTTGGCTCCTCACCCCAAACCAACAGTAGACGGTTCCCTCAGGGGCCCTGATAGTCTGGAGTCTGTATGATCCAGAACACACACACACACACACACACACACACACACAAATGGTTCCACTCTTCTGCATCTGCAGATCTCTGTGATTTGCCCTAATGCTGGGGTGGAGCACCTGAGCTCTTCCTGGGTACAGTTTATAGCTACTCATTTAATAGCATAGTCAAATGCCCCAGACAATAAACATCTTCTCAGGTGCCACCCTTGACTGTGAGAAAGTTTCCAGGTGTCTCCCAAAGGCCCCACCCCTTCCGTTACAGAGTCAGCCACCTAGAACTATCCGTGAGTCTGTTCTCACCTTCATCATTATCTCCATTGTTTCCACTCCATATATCTGCGTGGTGTTGTGACTTGGATATGGCTTGTGTGCCCCCGAGGGTTCATGTGCTGGAATTTCCTTCCCATTGGGAGGGAATAAGAAGGCAGAATTTAATCCTACTCTGATATTTAGAGGTGAGCCTTTCACGATGACTCACAGGTGTGCAGGATGGGGCCTCGTGGCTGAATCCTAGTGGTTTAATAAGGAAAGATATCAGAGGGTGTAGCCTCATGCATGGCTGTCTCTGGCCACCGGTCCTTCTCAGGACCCTGTCAACAAGAAGATACAACCTTGACCACGGACATCCAGAACGTTAACCAAAAATGTACCTGTCCCCCTAAGATATCACTTACCCATTCAGTGGTGTTGTATTGTCTTATTTTTCAGTAAGACAGACTGAACTAATCCCCATAGATTAAAAGAAAAAACTCCTCTCTGCTGTACTCACACCCTAGAATTAGAACGGAGC
>LOEQ01000552.1:708673-718794 GCA_001685075.1 Bramus lutescens | reverse complement strand
GCTGTACCGGGACTCATAAGTGCATTAGAAAAAAATAGGCTCGAGCCATCAAAAATGATCCGATGGCACCACTCACTGATGGGATTCCTCAGTTCTCAGAACCTTCCAGACAGCTGCTCATTTCACTGTGGCCTGGAAGGACTTCCATAGGCTATCTAGTACCTTCTGCATTTGCCTCCAAAAGGTTCACAAGATGCCCCCACCAACCTAGATATTATTATCTAGCAGGTTGCTCCCCCTGAGACCCTTCCCATGCCACTCACACACACGGCTCAGCGCTTCCTCACAGCTGGATGCAGCTTCACCTTCGCAGGTTCCTCTGTAGTGAATCCATCTTCAAGATTCAGACTGTGCTTGCTCCTCTGTGGAGCCTTCAGCCCCTTTCCTGTTACCTGCTTCGCTTCTCCTCGCTCTGCCCTCCTGCCCTGCCCTCTTCACACTTCAAGGGAGAACCGTATTCTTTTAAGAACAGTCCGTGCCTGTCTCCATGATGTGCGCTCAGTGGCCAAACCACATATACAGTTAGTGAGTGAGCGAGTGTCGTATGTTCTTAAGCACAGATGTAGTATCTGCGTGCTTCAGATTTCTCATTTGTGAAATGGGAACAACCCTACCCTATAAAATTTTTTGTAAGGATAAAATTAGGTGATGTAAGTACAGTGCTTAATGCCATGTTGGCTTGTTGGCTACAGTTAGTATCCTTATAGCCTCCATTGTAAGTACCATTAGGCTTATCACCATGGTTGCCAATGATAACAGCAGCTCTGCAGCATCCTTGACCACTAAGGTGCTCTCTGCCTTAGTCCATGCATCCTTCTGTCAAAACTCTTGGAGCACGCAGGCATTCATTTATTTTTAAGGCCATCTTGTTCCTTCCTGTTTTTAATGCTTTGATGACAAGGGTGGGGTTTGACCTAACACATTTGCTGAGTAAGTCTACAGTTAGTGTTGTGCAAATGAAAAGAAAAATAAAACCAGGCCTCTCACTGCTGCTAGTAGCTCATGGGGTTAGGAGGGCAATGTAGAGAAGGTAGATGACAAACACGTGGCCAGAGGAATATCCAACATGGGCACACATAACACAGAAACAAAGACGCATCCTCAAAGACTGACGGTCTCCCCTTTGATGGACTGCAGACTAGTCAACAGGCCTGCTCACAAGCCACCGCTAAGCACGTGATCTCACTTACTGCCTCCAGTTTGGCAATTTTGCTTTTATGATTCTAACACCCACTCTGCCATATTTTAGTACTGGTTATGGAGGGCTGTGTTTCCTTGTCTGCTCCTCCAGCTTCAAACTATCAGTCCAGTTTGTAACTCTTCTGGTCCCTCCCAGAGCATGCGATGAACTAACATAACCTTGCCCTTTCTTGGTTCTCCTCCCAGTTCTAAAGCTTACAGCTCAGAATCTCTTCTGTGAAAAGCCCATTCTTAGCCTTGTCCACAGATTTTATCTCAGCTCACTCTTTCCACCGCTGGCTCTAACCCTCCACTCAAGCCTCTCTCCTCTAGCCACCAGGAGACCTGTATATGAAGACTGTCGCCTCCACACTATGGCTTGAGCATGCTCAGAGGCCCGCTCTGCCTTGTGACACACTGTTTGGAAACTATTCAATAGCATTTTCTCACATACTAAATGAGGATGCTCACCCTTGCTTCCTTTGAACATAAATGTAACTAACATAAACAGTAGTGCTTGGGAGAGGGGTTACTTCATCAGCTTTCCTAACGGACATGGCGTCTAGATTCAACCTTTCGGCCCTCTCTTCTGATGACCCCGTATTCTCAAAATAATTCCCCGCCTCTCTCTTTTCCAGGTTTACCTTGGATGTCACTTTTCCAGTATCCTTTGAAGCCCAATTTCCAGGCGCCTTTGGTATTATGACTCCCAGGAAAGCACTCATCTCCTTTGCTTCTCTCGATGCCACCTATTTCCGCAACTGACACAGAAGAAACCATCTGCTGCCTGAACTGACAGATGAGTTACAGCTTCTGAGATAATGCCACGGAAGTACAAAGACCCAACTTCCTATTGCTCAAGTTGCTCACACTGTCACTTTAAGGCTGAGATCCTAATAGGAAGAGACGGCAAGTGCTGCCTTCCCTCGTCCTAAGACTTCAGCACGTGCAGCCAACACAGTGCTCAGCAGTCTCCTCAGAGGCCCTCTGTAATCAGCTTCAACCAGAGTCACCAACTCAAGTGAACACTGACTGGGAAAATCCAAAGGCAAGGATCAGAAGCAAGTGAGGACCTGGAGTCCCGGAGAAGGTGTGGGGAAGGTAAGCAGATGGTGGCACTGTCCTTGGCAGGTTCTCATACCTTCATGGCTTAGGGAGAACAAAAGGGTCATGTCACAAGGGGAGCGAGGCATGCAGGGCAATGGAGGCCAAAACCTAGCAGTGGTATAGATGTGAATGGCTAGTTCTGGGCATTACTTAGGTAGCCTCCCTTCCTTCCTAACCAGAACTTTGTCAACTCAAATAAGAGCATGCATCTTACAACCACAAGGATGCTGATGCTCTCCAGTTTGCCAAGAAGAATCACAAACTTCATCACAGAAACAAAGCCATCACACTCTCTTGGAAACCACACGGGATATCACTGACTTGGGAGAAGTCACACCTTTGCTCCCTGCTTCCCCAGGACCCTCTTTCTCAGCTCCTATTCTTTGCTGGCCCAAAAAGCTGGGAAACTTTGGTCTAGTACAAAGAAATTTCTGGAAGACCAGCTTGCCTGTAGCTCTGGTTAGGCATCTGCCTTTTTGAGCCTTTGGAAACGGGATGACCTGACCACAAACTAGACAGGCTTGCCTCTGTGGCAAGGAAACACGCTGCAAGGCTTCCTCCTCTGAGACAAGAAAGAATGAGTTGCTGGTACTTCATCTGGGGCTGGTAGAACCCGTCAAGTGGCTCTCTGTGAATAGCCTTGCTTTGTAAATTGTTTGGTAGTGGGGAACGGAGCTGCTGCGGTGCTGGTCTAATGACCTATCTGGACTCGGCAGCCTTTTTCTATTTTGGCAATCACCTGTTTTCCTGGAGGATAGGTGCCTTGCAATTGCCACGCCAGCTGGCTTGTTTGGTCCTGAAAGCCAAACGAAACCAAACTGAGCAACACAAGACAGAGTCAGCGAGACATCTGGTTTGCCATGTTTGATGACAAGCTAAGAATATAGTGAAGTAACATTTTTCTCTTGAGCATGGCAAGCAAAACAGCATTTGCCATACAGCATAGGAAAGACTAGTCACAACTGACTGACTGTAACAGTCCCCAGTGAAGCTTCTGGACCTCGTGTCTGAATATTAAGAACAGATTTTACACACTTCTGCCAGCAATATCTTGGATTTTCCAGATCCTCAGGGCTGCAGAAAAGTGGACGAGAGCCGGTGAGGTAGCTTCCATTTGCAGTGTGGCTAAGATGTCCCAAACCCTGCATGATGTCACCTATGACCACTGTGATTCCATTTGTCCTAATGTCCTCGAGACCAGACACTGTCTGTCCCTGTGGACCAGTGGCCTCTACCTGTTCTGTTCCCTCCTGTCCCAGGCACTTGCTCTACTTCTAATGAGATTCCTGAGCACCATCTCACAGACAATCACAACTCTGATTCTCTGATTGCCCCAGCCCATCCTTTCCCATTCATGACATCCTCATCACACTTTCCAAGCTGAACACACCACACTTCTGATTCCTGTGCCGAAAACAATGACTTCAGACGAGAAGACCACACAAAATACCAACGAACTCTATTTTTCCCCCCAAGGTCGTCTATGAGTTTGCTCCCTCAGGTCTCATGGTTTTTAAATCACCTTTTAAAAGCACAAATTTGTTTTCCTGTATAATACCCTGGCCTTTTTTGCTACCACACCCTCTTCTAAAACCTCCTCCTCCACCACCAGGCCACCATCACATCATCGTTTCAGTCTGCGGGGAGACTTTCAAGACAGAATGGAAGCAGGCTTGGATCTACAATCAAAAATGTCCAATGCAATTACATGTTTAGTAAACTGTGCATTACTTTTATTTCACAGACAATCTATTTGTAATACACTGTCTCACCAGAGAAAATCAATACAAGAAAAAAATGAATGGGATAGAAAGAAATGGCCCCATCATTTTTGCATAGAGAAATAAAACTATGATTTATGTATATTATATATANGGCCCCAAAAGAGCAAGATTGGCTTGAGAGACAGGCATACATTGTCTTTCTGCTCCAGCCCACCTGTCATAACGGAAAAAGTTAAGATATCCAACTTTATTGCCTAGTGTCTAAGGTCACATAGTAACAACATAAACTTACTTCATTTGCTCATGATTCAGAGCTTCTCATTGGACAGAAAGAAACAATAGAAGGCAGAGTTAAGATGGGCTCCTGTCCTGCGGTGTGCTCAAGTAACCCAGCCCCACCCCACAGAGATGAGCCCAGACAAGCATCACTCCTCTGAACTCAGGGAGACACCCTTCAAACAAGGTCTCCCTCTAAGGCCACAGCTTCCTATTTGTCGACATTCCTGCTGGCAAGACAACTGGGCTTGGCATAAGAAGGGCTTTATATGCCAGAGTCTCAGAAGGAAGAATTTGGCACCTGGTGTTCATGTACCATAAAGCCATCGCCAGACCGAGAACAACTCTCTTTTCTGCCAAAATTCCTGGGCAGGAGGGGAGGAGGAGATCCAGAACTGCATGCTTCTCCCTAGGCAACCAGGATATATGGGTTGACTTGCTAAGCAACATGCTAATGCCATGAGAGATTTTTTATTTAGGTTCCCTACCCTTAGCAACCTCACGTTTTTGTGGTGTGATACCTGGGCTATAGGCCTTCAGTAACTGGGACACTCTGTAGTCACTCCTGAGTTCCTTTTCATTTCATTATGCTCTGATGACAGTTTCAAGACAGGACAGACTTACTGGCTATTCAATAAACATTAAAAAAAATAGGATAGATTTACAAATCAAAAATAACCATGCTAGGAAAGTTGAAGACCTCAAGAAGAGCCATGATGACATTGCTGAAACTTTTGATGAATTGTTAGACCAAGGGACTCATAGCTTTGTTCTCTGATATATGTGCACGTGTGTGTGCTTATCTTCTTGTTTGTTTTCAGATCAATGTGTGTGTATGTGCATGTGTGAGTGTGTGTGCATATGTGTGTGTGAGTGTGTGCATGCACATGTGTGTGTGTAGTGCATGTTTATTATTTATCATCCGGTTACTGTATAATAAACAAATTGTAGGCATTTATATGAAGAAATAAGTTTCTCCAACGTATTTGACATTCCTACACTTTACTAGTCACCTTACGAAATGGTTTTCAACCCCTTGCAGATGAATTTGAAATTTGAAATTGGTTTGAAAAAAAATAAAAAAAAATTCGAGTACCAGAATTCATTTCCAAAATTATACCTGCAGGTAAAACATGTGTTTCAGGCAAGAAACAAACCACAAAGTACTCGAGATTCCTGGATGATCTTTCCTCTGCTGATGGAGCTTTGCCCGTGAATGCACTCTGCAGTGTTGCCAGGGGCTGCTATCTCTGGATGGCTAAGTTTCTACCAACCCCATCCTCTTTCCCACAGAACAGTAACATTTAGAGATGAAGCCCAGTCTCCTTTTCCTAGCTAGCCTAGGAAGAGGCCCTTCCAGGAGCCGAGGCTATTCTAAACCCAAATGTCTTATGGTGCACATGGAGTCATTGGCTCTAAAATCCTTTCACAATTCTGCGGTTGATGAAGGCACAGGAGAGAAGCCCCAGGGAGGCATGAAACATACAGGAAGGAAGGCAGTGTGCGGAGCCTTCAAGCCAGTCACATACAACTCCAGGGGAGACTATGGAGTGATGGATGAGTGCTTGATCAGAACCGGGAGGATGGAGGGACTAAGGAGTGAGGACTGCTAGATCAGAACACAGAGGACAGAAGGCTTACGGTCTTCTGGCTTAACTTCTGTGACATGATCTAATTACACCTGTTTAAGAGTGTCCTGTAGCACAGACAAAAGTCCAAATATCCCTCTCGAAGCCAAGTGTTGAACAAGCCTGCTTGCTCCTTCACCTGACTTCTGTGAACATTGTGGATTCACATACAGATCATACCTAGATCTGATACTGTGTACACTTAAACAGTGGGTCCTTGGAAAGCCTGAAAAAGCCCACTGCCTTCATAGAGGAGAGGCTATGGCTAACAGCTGACCTGTGAATTACAGTGCGCATGGAAAGGGATGCTCTCCTGCCTCCAGGCATAGTCTTAGGGCTAAAAGGGTGTTGGCCTGCAACATTCCAACACCTCTAATACGCAGGATTTAGCCGCTCAGTTTTAGTTGGAATTTAGGAAAATGAGAAAGAACAGGAAAACTTCAAACACAGGAAGCAGACCGCTGATACCCAGGAAGCTGGGCAAAAGATGGAGCTACCCAAGGAAACAGGGACAGGACTTCAGATGGGTAAATCTCATACTGGGCCCGTGTGCACACTGAGAAGACAGGAAGAAGTGCATTGCAAGAGCTAAAGGCTCCTTTATGAAAATTCTGAGGGAAAGGTACCCAAGAGAGCCTTGGGACTGACTTTGGCCTCAGCAGTGAGGAAAAGGAGGGTAGGTCTCTTGATCCTTTTAGCAGATTTGTTCAGCTGATGAGAGATTCTGTCTCACACTTTTATTTCCTATTGACCTTCGGACCTCTATATGTTTGACCTGCTAAGAAATGACTTCATCTTGTGGGGGAAGAAAAGCTGAGAGGCACTGGGCGGAGGGATACGTTAGTCAAACTGGGGACTATATGCCAGCCATTACTGGCCTGGTCGTAGGAGAAGGAAAAGGATTCTCTTCAACGGTCAATGAGTTTCAGTTCTGGTCAGTTGAAATAAGGGTCCTGAAAGTGTCCTTGAAAACAAGACAAAAGAACAGCGGCAGGATAAAGCAACGCGAGGAAAGAGCAAAGAGTCCATGCTTCTCGGCTGGCCTTCGCCCCTCGCATTTCCAGCGCCCAGCACGGTTAAGTTCTTATTGCGTGCACACTGGATAATGTTCTGATTAAAAAAGAAAAAAAGTTTGAATAGCAGAGTGCGGCTGCAGGGACAGGAAAAGTCAACTGCCACTATGGTTTCATATACAGACTGTGTCGCACTCAGGGCTGAAACCCTAAACTATGTATGCTCACCCCCTCCAAGCTGCCTATTGTGTGCTTATAAACAGGAACCTGGCAGCATGTCAGGGGTGCAAATTGATTTCCTTTCCCAAATAAAATTGTAAAAAGCAAATAAACAAGGTTATGTGGGCTAATGAAACATTACATGCCAGGCTGGGGAGAATTCCTTTCAAATGTATTTTCTTGTGCAAAAGCAACACAAAGCATCCATGAAAGGCCCTTTCATAAACAACGTGTTTACACAAGAATGCATTACTTGAAAGAAAAGGAAAACAATGGTGTATCTCCCAAGATATATTTGGATTATGTTTTATGAAATAAATTAGGTGGGGGTAGGGAGGAGGTTTCTGCAGTGTTGGAGAATCTAAAAATTAACCGAAGTTGCAAAAAAATAAAAAATAAACAAATGGAACTAGTCTTGCTTGACAAATTATTTTATCTGAGGATTTTCATAACGTATCAACAGACTTAAGAAGCCCACCTTCAGGATCATCTTAATGGATGAAATCTAGACCCGAGAAGAAAGGAAGAAAGTGAATAGCGCCCACCCCACTCTGAGATCCTGGGAGAGCTGGCTTGGCTTGCCAGGCACCAGTGGAAACATCTCCTGGAGAGCGGCCTGGTTCCTAATGGAGATGCCGCGGCCAGCTGGAAGCGGTTTCGGTAATCGAATGTGTAAGAAACTTCGCTGTAAATTGCCTACCTCATCCTTTACAACAAAGAACGGTGAAGTTGGCCCTCAAACCAAAGCCGTCCCTGGTGGATCATCCCATAACATCTCCCACACTGCTCCCATCTTCCAAACCTTGTCTGCCTGAGAAACTGGGTAGCACAGAGCCTGGGAACACTTTCATAGGCAAACTCTGGAGACATCTGACATGTCCTCAGAAGAATGTGACAATCGAGGCAGGGGCAAGGCAGCAGGAGAGGGGGTAAGCATGTAGCTTAGTTTCTCAGTGGAGCAAGTGCCTGTGGAGCAAGCACTCTCTGGCACCAAAGTTTTGTTGTTGCTGTTGTTGTTGTTTTAAAAAAGCGAGGCTTGCTTTTAATCCCAGCACAGGGGAGGCAGAGACAGGAACATCTTTAGGGCTGTCCAGCCAACCAGTCTAGTCCAATTGGCAAGCCCCAGGTCACAGTAAGAGACTCTGTCTCAATAAACAAGGAGAATGGCTCCTAAAGGAAGATACCTTAGGTTGGTCTCTGGTTTCTACACATGTGCACATATATGTGCACATGCAAACATACATGTACACATTATTTATGTACCTCACACATGAACCTGCATACACAGACACGCACACACAGGGAGGGGGGCAGATTACAGGAGAACAGAGGTACTGTCTGCCAGTGGTTACAGAGGACATTTTGATTGCTGTTCTGATAAAATAGCCTTCTCTCATGACACCACCTGTCTTCAGGACATGGGCATTACATACATAGTGACCAGGAGCAACACAATCTTAAGTTTCTATGATCCCAGGATGGCCTTTATAATCAAAATAGGAAATGAACCTTTTACCTCACTTAGAGCTGAGATGTAATTCTGCTAGCTAGTTAGAAATAACAAATTGCACAGAAAGCATAAGAGATCACACCCTTAACCTGTTCCCTGTGGTGACTGTGAGATAGAGACCTGAGCTCCTGGCTCCCTCCCGCTGCCATTTCTCGCTTTACCAGACAGTCTTGCCCAGGTCTCCTGACCACAGAACGCTCTTTTCTCCATCACTTTCAAATCCACAGCAAACACTATCAGGGCTGATGGTCACGATGATGAATGAGGTAATATTTGTAAAATGCTAAGCGCTTCCCAGTCTAATGATCAAATGCAAAAGCTCCAGACCAAATACTCTGGAGGGCAGTGAAAGCACAGAAAGGGTTAGTCACCAGTTGGCTGCCACTCTGTTCTAGGGAGGGGACTGAAGAGGGGTGTGTTCTGTAAAAGGATTTGGCTAAGGGGTTGGGGCACTAAGAACAAGGCAGTGATGGGAAAGAATGCTTGGGGGCTTGCAAATCTGAAACATGAATTATCTTGCTTCTAAAATATATGATTAACTTACACACACTCTGCATCCTTTTCAGCAACACCAGCAATAACTAATTACACAAAATGGTTTCCGCTGCACACAAACCCAAAGGAGGCACGTCAACGTGGGAGAGTACATGGACATATTTGTCCTCATCCTAAGAAAAGGACGCGACATGAAAGGGAGGTTGGCGAGGGACACATATACCAAGTATAACTGGCACCTTCACTCCCTTGCGTTCTGGGGAAAGGGAGGACTCAAATTAATCATTGGCAAATTTGATAACAGATGTGTTTCTTGGCAAATCTACATTAAGCGTTCACAAGGTAATTACCCCCTAAAGCGTGTGGTGTTCCTGTGTGCACTTGGCACTGTGCAGTCTTCAGCCCCTTTGTTTTTATCTGACTTGGAGTTGGAGCCTCGGGGTGATACTTCAACTGCTGCTTTAGATTATAAACTCTTAACAGCACCTTGCTCGAGGGCACTGTGTTTATTGATGCTATGTAAGCAATTTACAGTCCCTTAATAGCGCATTCACCACAATGTTACAGTGTTTAACTTGTTAAATTATATTTAGAGCTGCAGGGAATATTACCTCATTGGCTTAACTAGTGGAGTTATTGATATCATGGAGCTATGGGGCATCTACCTGACTGGTGACAGGCACAGGGATATTTTACAGGCTGGGGTCAAAGGCAGAGGACAAAGTTTGAGCCAAGTTGAGGAAGTAAGGGGGTTGAGCAGATGGGCCGAGGAGAGAACTCTAAAGGAAAGATGTCTGAGTCCGGGAGGACCAGCCCTCAGAGTCACTGTCGCAGGAAGCAAAGAAAGAGTCAAAGATGGCCAAATGGAGCTCTGCCTTACTCTCCACTGCTTGCACCATGTAGCAGTCGCTTTTCAGCCTCAGTGTGCCCTCCTGTTAGAAAAATGCCAGGGACTGGGGCCTCGGATCCA
>LOEQ01000552.1:679011-693122 GCA_001685075.1 Bramus lutescens | reverse complement strand
CCCTATCTGACCAGGGCCGCTAGCACCCTCTTCCCTGGCCCTATCTGACCAGGTCTGCTAGCATCCCTCTTCCCTGGCCCTATCTGACCAGGGCCGCTAGCACCCTCTTCCCTGGCCCTCTCTGACCAGGTCTGCTAGCATCCCTCTTCCCTGGCCCTATCTGACCAGGGCTGCTACCACCCCTCTTCCCTGGCCCTATCTGACCAGGGCCGCTAGCACCCTCTTCCCTGGCCCTATCTGACCAGGGCTGCTATCACCCCTCTTCCCTGGCCGCTGTGTCAGATAAAGGACAGAGTGCAGAGGGAGATGAGAGAGGCCTCTGGAGAGTTTATGCCTTGCTTGTTTATTCTGGGACACACTTGTGCCATCTCAACCGTGGTCAAAGGACTCTGAATCAGAACACAAACAAAGCTGACTGTGGCCAAGGGCCAGGGTAAAGTTCCCTTATGCAGCTTTCTTGGAGAGCCATTTTGCATAGCCTTTTATATGATAATCACAGCTCCTTCCTATGTATTGAACTTTGCAGCCAGAAGGAAAAATAAATAAATAAGGCTGACTAATGGCTTTTTTCCCCCAGAGGCGGCTTTTTATGGGATCATATGTTTTTTCAGCTTCTCCATCACAAGTTTCCTGCTTAGACGCTAGGAGCCCTTGACACTGGCTACAACTCCATGCATTATGGATGGCAACCCAAACCACCGACCCTGAGTGGATGGACTAGGGTCCAGCAGGACCACGGCACCATCCCAGGTCACAGCCATAGCAAACCTGTACCCTTTGATGATTGTACACAGCAGCGGGCCTTTCAACGACTTCAGGTCAAGCATGGCCTGGCCCGTTCATGACATGGTGAAGAAAAAGCCAGATCAGGTAGACTAAGAGCCTAATTCAAATAGTCAAGAGCAACTGCAGCAACTGAGAAACACACACACACACACACACACACACACACAGAGCCATAAGTGACTAAGAATAAGGAACTTCAGGGCAGTGGTGGCACATTCTTTTAAACCCAACACTTTGGAGGCAGAGACAGGCAGATCTCTGTGAGTTCAAGGCCAGTCTGGTCTACAGGACAGGCTCCAAAACTAAACAAGGAACTTTATTTTTTAGCAGTGAAACAGAAGGTTGTGATAACACCTGACTCAAGGAGCTGTCATGAGGATAGGAAGTGATGAGATATGAAATGATGAGGCGGATAGGAAGTGTTGAGGATAGGAAGTGATGATGAGACAGGAAGTGATGTGATAGGAAGTGATGATGAGAATAGGAAGTGATGCAGAGGATAGGAAGTAATACAAATAGGAAATGAGGGTTTATGGTACCTGGTCTATGCTGGTAAATGACCGGGAATCCTGTCAGGTGTTCCAAATACTCTACCATGAAGTAACCTTCCTGGGAGACAATCCCATAATGAGGGCAGTGACAGTGTACTAGAGCCCACTAGATGGTCCAGTAGGATTGAATAAACAAGTAAACAATGACCAGCTCTGTTCTCTGGCCTTTCCTGTGCAGCTTTCCCCAGGATGTCTTCTTTTTAGCACCTTCCACCCCAACCCCCACAATCAGGGGAATGGGGCAGAAAGAGAAACAACTGCTGCTCCTCTCTGTCCCCACCTGGGATGGTGTGTTCAAGGTCAAGGGGGCTGATTTAAAGCCAGCACCATTTACTTTTGGGTAATTGCAGTTTAATTATACTTAGGCAAGTAGATTTATCATGTTAAATTCGGGGAGAAGTCATAAGATGAGTCATGGAAACATTTTTGATAAAAACTGTGGAAACTCGGGACATCTGTGATGTCTTTTTCGTTGCCTCGCTCCTGCCCTGCGTTCACAGACCCACCCTTCTTGCCTGTCAGGGGGGCCTCTGCAGGGAGTCACTCCAGGGGGTCTCCCTGACCCTTCCCACCCAAGCATCCTCCACAGCCCAACATGACTTGAGTAGCCCACGCGCTGAACGCCAGAGCTAGTAGTCAGCCTCTTCCCTGCATACTCTACCCTGTCACTCACTTCTCTTCGTCATGGAGTACTGCTCTTGATGAGTATGGAACAGTTGACAGGGACCCTGTTAGAGTCCTCTCAGGACAATGAGATCACCCGTGGGCAGTAGAGGTTAGCAGCTAAAGTTTCGAGAAATCTTTAGGCACATTCACAGTATCGTGGGGAGGAAGTACAGCGCAAGAGAGCCAGAAAGCGGAGTGAGTCTGTCAACGTAGCTGTGTCTTGAGCCACATAAGACACGCTGTCTGCTTCCGCAGGATCCCAGCTCTTTGGGGTGTTCACAGCTGTGGCAGACAAAAAAAAGTTTCTGTGGTTAAATGAGAAGTTTTGAAAATGCTGTGTTGAATATTTCATTCATGTCAGACAGTGCGTGATAGGAACTACCACAGCAGTAATACAATGTGAATGAGTTCATGGCCACAGGACGGAATGAAGGGTCAGTCTGAGTTTGCAGCCTTTGTGACAGGAGAAAAGAAACAAGGGTCAGTGAATCCTATGGTTCAGAGCTGTGCTCTCCGCTGCGGGGCCTCTGTGCGGACCAGGACTCTCTCCTAGACCCCAGTCCCAGAAGCACTAGAACACGCACGCGTGTCCTTTGTGCACAGTTGGCCTTGGCCTGTCTACATAGCTGGCCCACGCAGACTGCTTTATTCCTGTCAGACCAAACTGGCCTACACCATGGAATTCTACTTTGACAATGAATTTTTAAAGCCAAGGAGTTAATTTTTCCCTCCAAAAATGTTCTATAGCCATCAAAATTCTGCTCATCTGAAACACCTAGTTCCTATCAGGAAGCGTGTCTTTGCAGGAAGTCACTCAGATGGCAAAGTAGGCAGAGCAAGCTAGCACACACAGTATAAATGGTTTCATGCATAAATAACTTAGGGATAGGCAAATGTCTTCCAAAGACGTTAAGATCTGATTTCTGCTGGCCTCATGAGCACGGCTCTCACTTTGTTCTAAACAAATCATCCTCGAATGGTCTTTTTGCTGATCTTACTGCTCTGAAAGGCAGCCCCGCTGCCATCTGTCAAACCTTCCTAAAAAATAAATACCAGGTTTCCTGCATTACCTGAGTTGTGAAGGGAAGACTTCAGGAGAAGGCCTCGGACCTTTGATTTATATAACAATCACCTGTAACAACACAGTGATCACCTCCCGTTCTAAGGGTTACAGATGCTGAGCCCCCATCTAAGCTTTGACAAAAGCTTTGCAAGGTTTTAGTCCTTGGGCATACTGCAGTGATGAAAGGGATTTCTGAGTTGCAACTGCCATCTAAAAGCTAGGAAAAGTTATAAGCATGCAGCGTTTGCTCAATTTCCCCATGCCAGATTCGGCACAGGAATCTGAGAAGTCTGGTTTGTTTGGAAATATTTACAGTGAACAGGGTAAGTGCAGGAATAATCAAAAACCACAGCGTATAGGTACTTGACATATGAGTTTCATTCAACACCAACCACATCCTGGAAGATATGTGGGTTATTATTGCTATTTTGCATATGAGAAGACTGAAGTTCACAATGTTAGGCTACATGCCAATACCTAACACTGATACCTACCATTCTCTGTGTGTGTCTCTTTGTCTCTGTCTCTCCCTGTCTCTCCCTGTTTCTGACTCTCTCTGTCTCTCTCCCTCCCTAGCTTCCTCTCTCTCTCTCTCTCTCTCTCTCTCTCTCTCTCACACACACACACACACATACTGTCCTGAGGTGGAAAATGGCACAAACCTTTGTCATACCTTTTGTAAGTGGCTGTGTTCTCATTGATAGCATATTGCATAGTGATGACAAACATGTACACACTTTACTAAAGAAATAGAGAAATTTTTTATCCAAAGTCTTCTTGCTTTCAGGTCAAAATTTCCCATATAGTGTGGTTATTAACCAATAATTGTACTGGATATGCCCTCCTTGCCTTCTTCATGAATTATCAGGTTTTTGTTTGGTTTGGTTTTTTTGTTTGTCTACTTTTTAGAGAAACAGTTTCTAACTCATTATTGGAAGCATCTCCCAGCAGAGGATAAGAGCATTCTTTCTTCCATTCCTGCGTTTTGGTGATTCTTCAGGGACCTTCTTACATGTGTAGCACATGATGCTGAGGATGGGAAGTTGGGGCAGGCATAGCCCTATGTTGACACAGCATATATCAGAATGCAAGCAAGGAAGTTAAGAGAGTCATCTGAAGGCCACCAAAGCAGTGTGAAATTCAGTGGTTGGGGCAGGCAGGACCTCTGAGAGGGCCTCTGAGAGGTGGCATGTCACGTAGGGTCTCACTGCTAGCTTAGAGGGATTTGGTCAAGGACGGGGGAAATGGAAGATCTTTAGGAAAGGATGACTAGGTGAACCAGGAAGAGAAACAAGGGGCAGGACTAGGGTAGCATGGTTTACTCCATTGGAACAGAAAACACACGAGGGACAAAGGAGAAAGAAAACTGGAAATGAAGCCATGTTCAGATCAGGAGGAATTCGCAGCCCTGGTGAGCTGCCACACCCATCCCTGTTTGTACTCTGTACACAATCCCAGAAGAGCGCAAGGCATATCAAGAAAGCCCAGTTTTCCCTCTGCAACTAGCAGCTCCCCCACTAGAATGTAGCCCTGGCACCTGGCCCACCTTGAACAGCACCTGGGACACGTTAAAGCCTCCATAAACATTTGTTGGACTGAGCTTGGAGGACACCATGGAAAGATTTCCAAAGGTTGAAGCTTGGGGTGGAGGGGGAGTGAGTGGCAGCGTTTCCTTTAAGGTCTAGCATTTAAGCAGCCACCAGAGCCTATCTGTCAGTGGCCTGCCAAAACTTCTGTGGTACCCTGGAACAGTAGTGTGTGGAGTTCCAGCGGCACAGTTGGTTATAACCAACACTTACACATGTGGCATAGCAATGCCCATGATCCCAAGCCATTTCCTTAAAGCCCCACGCCAGCTGCCTTCTGTGTGTGCCATCTTTGGTAAGCACATTTGTGCTTGCTCCAGATGCATCATATACCCCATGAAAGTAGACCTTCAGCCAGAAAAGCCCACCCCTAGGACTTGGTGCCAAAGGACATGTACCACAACAACTTGAGATCACCCTCAGAATGCTAGAGGCTATCCCAGGCCTGACTGGGAACTCACGTGAGCGGAATAAACTACCTTTCCTGGCTTTGAAAAAAATCCACACACAAGACAAGCAAGCTGTCTTTCATGCTGAGCTTCCAGAGTCAACCATCCTTGTCCGTAGCCACATCTGCGGAACTCGGAAGACTGTAAAGCTCAGCTGGGAGTTGCTGCCAATGCCTCGATGGTGGGGGCAGAGTGGGGGCTAACAAGACCTTTTCATGTATTTGTGGAGATCAAGCATGCTGTGGCAGTCTGCGAAGCTTCCCCTGGACATTGGTGGGCAAGGTGAATTATGTTAAAATACAGGTGCTCCAAGAGAAAGCAAAGGAAGTCGAAATGTGAAGTTTTCCAACAGAGGCCTCTACAGATGACAATGGATCTAAAATGTCCAAGATTTGTGGATTCCAACAGATTCTTCAAATCTCTTGGCTCTAGTTTCTGGTGTAAAACACCTATCTTGCAAGATAGTTGTGATGAGCATGGGAGTGGGGGTGGCTTAAAATCTCAAACTCAGTATCTGACAAGAAGATGGCCTGCTAACGACAGTGAACTTTGTCCTTACTAGTTTATGGTCATGGTGTCTAACAGTGTGGGGGTATGTTTCTTAACCATGCCTAAATGAATGTAATGCAGGCTTTTAGTCTGGTTCTGTCTTTGAAACTGTAAGCTGGAAAGAAACTTCGCTGCCATATAACATAACCTAGATAAAATTCTGGGGATAAATTCATCCTCCTGGTGCACAAGCCTTTTACACCAACATCAGCCCTTATATACACAGTCCAAGATAACATCCTAGAGAAGGAAGGGATTTGAAGACTTCCAAGTGAGGGTCACACATGCAGACTTCCCTGGGGAAGGCCAAGGAAATTACGCATTTAGAAGAAGCAATTGCTGTTTTGAAATCTACTGAATAACGGGATTGAAGCAGTAGAAGGGTTACAAATAAACAATAAATCATGCAATTATTACTGTTTGAATTTTGGCAAGATAACAAAAAAGAGCAGAGATATAATCAGGAAATAATAGCAAAGTTCTGCAAGGAACCCCTGCAATTAGTGATAAACAGAGTTTGGCTCCAATCTGGAGCCCCAATATGGCTCTCATTAAAGAGCCTTGGGACCTGTTCCTGGGGCCAAGCTCCACTAGCTTGGGGAGAAGTGAGGTAACCAAAATGTCAGTACACCACCCCCAACTTCAGATAATCTTTTACTACAGTATTATAGCCACCTGGGCTGAAATGACTACCTTATGCCTAGTGAGGAGCAGTCCACGGCCTTCCGAAACGAATTGAGATGTTTCCTGCTCTCAGGTCTTAGATTCTTTCTTTTGGGATACTATAAACACACATACCTGTGCACACATGCACACACACACAGTGAGCATTCACAAACATGAATGAACACAGAGAAACACATCTACACACACACATACTCACGCACACATACATGCACACATACAGAGGCACTAGGCAACAGGCGCCCTCATTCTTTCTTCCGTTCCCATTTCCTTTCACCTTCTTTTATTAATGGTGCCTCTTAAAGAGATAAATGCTCCCACACAAGGGATATCACTTAAACAGATAAACAGTCCACACTGTAGAGACACAGAGCACAAGAGGAAAAAACCCTGCCTTCTTAGACTAGAAACAGACACAGCATATTAATGCAAAAAAATCAGCATATGGTTCTAATAGGCTTTCTTAAAATGATTTATCAGCTGTGATTAAGCCCTCAACCGGCATGTCTATCTTCATAAATAAAGCAAGAGTGCACCTTACCCTCAGACATTTCTGCAGTATCTTATTACCCAGCCCTGCATCGTACACTCCATTTACAACACGGCTCTGGGGAGCCAAGAATTTGTGTGTAATCACAAAGTGTGCGCTCCCGAAAGACTGCCAAGATTTAGTACTCTTATCTCAGAGATAGTCTTACTGAAAGTCCATTACAATGAGGGCTTATCCCCTCCCTGTGCCACGGAGCCCTGCACTTCAGAAATATGAACAGGTAATTAAAAGGCTATGGCGGATTTTGCCGTCAGCTCAGTGACACGGAATCACCAAACAGCTGCTGGGGAAGGGATTTGGCACCAGGCAAGAGGTACCTCTGCCAGGGGCTTGTAGGAAGTGGGGATCACTTTTTAAGAATCAATCTCTTTCTTCTCGTCCATGAAAAGAGAGAGGAATGCAAATATTAGCAGTTCTTGTTTGGACTTCTTTCTCCCGCAGGCTGAGATGTCAAACAGTCTCTGGGGGAACCTTGACACTAAGGGGCCTCAGGAAGCCTGAGGCCTGAGGCTGAGGCAGCGGTGCTATGAACTGGAGATTAAGGAGGAGCCATGGGAACACGAGCGGGTTCAGTAAGTCACAAACCAATGTCTGAAAGGCCTAAACCATCCATTTCACCGAGGGACACAGTATTCACCCTAGGATAATAGGTCTCCATTCCACATAGCAACTTTTTGGCGTAGAACATTTTGTGCGCTTCCATGGAGAAGGTCCCTTTGAAGTCATCCCGAGCTACAGGAGCGTCTGGCTCTTCCATTGGTTTAAAGCATCCATGTGAATGAATCTCCGTGCTTTTTCATCTTTTAACAACAAACCTGTTATACAATCTGGGTCTGCGGTAGTATTGTGAGATTTTGCCAAAAGACAGAATTTAGGGTTGCAAAGTAAACTGGAATCTTCCGTCACTGTTCCTAACACACATTTTTATTTCCTGAAAAATGTAGCAGTGTGCTGACTCAGGCATGCAACTGTGGTGGCTGCAGTCTGTGACGATTGCATTCAATTAGTGGAGCAGCACTTATGGGGTCAAAGTGGCACCTCTCTCCCGGGATCACAGGCTGTACTCCTGGCCCGGGCCAGCTGTCTTACAATATGTGCCTCTTGTCACAAGCGGGTCTGAGGGAGGACATATGTGTTTGGATCTGTACAGACACATTACTGCTCATGCTAAATCTACTCCAGTGCATTCAGATAATGGGTAGAACAGTGGTGCCATCTTCCTGGAGGGCACCAGCTAGTTTGACAGCTAATGCCTGCTGAAGCTGATGTTGAACTGAACACCGTGGGAGATTCTGCGCTATAACCACTGACTGTCAGAACCTCCAAGAAATGGGTGAGGCCTCATTCCCCAAACCTAGGTTGTTCACTTTCCTAAAATTACACACAGCTGTGTGCATTCTTGAGATACAGAAAGGGAAGAGAGCACTCTAGCAGAGGCCAGAGGTAAGGGGTCATTTGCTGACTCTTGATATGCAAGAGAAAGATGTCTTTCCCAATAGCAATGGTGTGCTGTATTACAATCTCTGCTAATGTGCAGCTTGAGGGCCTGTACCAGGACCTACTCTGGGTCAACATCAGAAGGGAAATTCTAGGTGAAAGGCTATAATAGCATATATGATTTCCGCCTTCAGATCTCAATATATTCAATCTACATACATATGCAGATAGCAGGCTTCTCAAAAGCCTGTTTTGTACATGGTAAATGAAGTCACATGTGACTTTTAGAGAATGATGGAAGGAAAGTTTAGATTTCTTACTTTCATGAAGAAGTCAGCCCACACTCCACATCACATCTCCATGGCCCATGCCCAGGCTCATGTAAGCAATATAGGGTGAGTTAGGAGGCCGTTTTCATGTGAATCAGCCTCATTTAAAAAAGAACTCTTGGTACATTCCACTGTAAAAAGGCATTGGCAGAACTCTGGGCTGATGTGGGTTGTCCTGTATGCTGTGAATATGTGTTTCTTTTACCGGTTGATGAATAAAGCTGCTTTGACCTACGACAGGGTAGAATATAGCTAGGTGAGAAAGTCAAACTGAATAGAAGGATGGAGTCAAGAGAGATGCCAGCAGTTGTCAGGGAAGCAAGATGTGAGGTAACAAGCCACTAGCTTCATGGTAAAATATAGATTAACAGAAGTGGGTTAATTTGAGATAGCCAGTAATAAGCCTGAGCTAATAGGCCAAACAGTTTGTAATTAATATTAAGCCTCTGAGTGATTATTATATAAGCGGCTGCAAGACCAGGCAGGACACAGAAATGCCTCCGGCTACACTGGACCATCTTGTTCCCCTCCAGCATTTAGAAGACCAACTTAAAGGGTTACAAAAGTAGAGGTCCCGAGTGCTTTAAAATCCAGAGCACCAAGGATTCCAGGCCTCCCTATCCTGAGCTCTTGTTGCCCTCATAAGAAAGTGGTGGATGGGACCAACAGTCAGGCAATTCCTCATGTTCATAAATCTTCCAGAACATTCCTAAGTTCTGGGTATTACAAATCATCCTGGGTGAAGCAAGGAGCAGATGACGTCCTGACATCCTGGGGTCCGGAACACCCTGCAGTAATATCAAGTGATCTGGAGATATTCTACCCACAGTTGCACCAAGCAACCACTTCTCTTCTTTAGGAAGAAGTGTTTTAATGACTTCTCTCCTCAGCATACATCCACAGAAAAGGGCTGTGCACGGCACCAGCTCAGATAGTATTTGGTCAGCTGTCTGACTGGCTTTCAAAGTTTTCATACAGCAAACAGAATTTTCCATATGCAACTCAGTTCTGAAGGATGCATGTGGCTGAAGCCATGCTTAACCCAAATGTGACGCCTTCCCTTCAAAGGCAGAACTGGGGATACAGGCTTGCTCATAAGGGGGTCATCAACCTTGTAGTGCCAGAATGATTGTGTGATCTTCATGCTGGTCTCATCCTGCCCTGCATGACGGGGTTTTGTCAGAAATGGCATGCTCAGGTGAAGCTGAGAGCATAGTCCTTGGGCAATGCCACTTGAGAGAATTAAATGAGCCATAAGTCACCAGAGCCAGAGCCTCGAATGGAATAAAACAGCCAGCTGGTAAGGTTTCAGAAAGCAAGGAATAAAGGAGTCACAGGCTAGTTCAGAAAAGCCACCAGGGGCTCCTCTGTCAAGGAGCAGCAGGGCAGGAGGTGACAAAAGGTGGCTGTTCAAGAGAGTCACTTCAAGGGACCTCACCTCCAGGCTAGGTGGCCTATAAACCCCTTCAGTTTGCCAAAAGAGCTCTCTCCACAAAATGAGGACTATTGAGTGCAGGGCAAAATTCCCGAGCTTTCCCATGTCTGGGGACTGCGGGCATCCTTGCATTGAGATCAAGGATAACATCCCTGTGTGACTGATGCCCCAGCCAACGCTAACCCACAGGTGTGATTTGACATCCACCATGATGGGAACATGAACAGGAGGAATGCTCGGAATCCCAGTTCCTGCCCTCCATTATCAGTATGGAAATCACCACCGGCAAATGCTAAGCGTTCCCCTGGTAAATCACTCCCATACCTGCTCCTGCCCAGACATCCATGTGGCTTTAAAGCACCATGGAAGCGGAGGCAGGTTCTTGCAATGATTATTTTCTTTTCCTTTCCACTTTTTTATAATGTCAGTTTCTTCTCACATCTCTGTGAGGGTCCCGGGTAAGCAATCTCACTACAGATGCTCACGGGGGTCTAACATTTCGTCAGTTTTCCAAATGTGAATGCTGTTTTTCTGCCTGGAATGGAAGCTTCATTTCGTAGCCATTTTGTTTGAATCTGGCCCAGAATGGGTCGATTTTGCTGCCTGCCTTTGAGAGTGTAAGTGCAATGCGGCCTGAAGAACAGCACAAGCAAACACTTACAGCCCAGCCCGCTTCAGGGCTCTGTCTTTTGCCTTGTATTTTTCACAGCTGCAAGCTGTTCCTTCAGAGGAGAGCACCCATTTGGCACTGTGAATCTCACTGTGTAAATACATTGAAATCTCCTTGTGGCCAGCCTGCCTCAGGATAGGTAAAATGGGATTTGGACGAACTGAGAATCCAGCCAAGGTCAAAATAGGGAGATCAGCCTGAGGAAAAGTATCCTGCTAAGAAAGTTGTTTTCCTTACAATGACTTTAGGGAGGATCCTCCCAAACAAAGAAGCCAGTTTGTCTTTCACTTTCTCACTGCATGATGGGAAGGCAGCCCAGGGCAGATGAAACACATTCCCCAGGACTCGGTCATTTCTTTTTCATTTGAAAGCTGTTTTAATGGTCCTTACCTCCCTTATTGGTCCTTTTCTCATATATTTCAAGCATAGATTTTACAGTACCCGGACCTGGCTGAGCCCATATTGACGCAGCATATGGAAAACACTACACAACGCTGTGGTTAATAAATTCTTGTTTGCCCTCTTGAGATCTCAAGCTACTTCTGGACACTGGTTTTATATTCTAACCATTAGCAAGAGGAAAAAAGATTTAAGAAAAATTGGTTTCTGGTTTTACACATTTAGTTAGTTTCCTTTCTGAAGCACTCAGTTCCACGACTGTACTTAAAGACCAAATTACCTTTCGGAGATTCTTAGCAGCTTCCTGGCAGGATGCTCTAGCCTGAGGTGATAGAGACAGAAGACAACAGAAGATCCATGGACTCTTTTCCTTGGTTTCTAAGAGATCTCTTTTCCTTAAAATGTTCCTAGTTGGACCAACCAAGTAGAGCAAAGGTGAGTACTCCAGTGAGGGTAGAGTTTGCTTGACAGAACCAAGGGAGTCAGAAATGGCAGTGGGTCTGTGACCTGGGAAGAGCCGTGAGTAAGCTAAGTGAGACCACAGAGGCGCCTCCAAAGACAGACATCAGCTGCTGAAGCCCCTGCACGTGAAAGTCCAATCTTTACGTTCAGGCTGATGTTAGCATCTTGAGTTTCTTGGTTTTCCGAAGAGATAGAGTAGCTAGAACTGCCTGAGGGTGGACACACCCAAAGGGATAGCTGCAGAGGGAATAGCCATCTACTTTCTTTTTTGTCTGCATAGGTTATTTCCTTGCATTTCAATGGGTGAAAAGGAGTGAGAATTGAATTATCATTAACAACACAGGCCTGAAAGGGCTTTGCAAAACGGGACTACTTTGATCACCACCACATCCAGTCACTAGTGACCAGGAAATGTTGATGTAGAAAACAATGCTATTTCTTTCACAAATTTCCAACTAAAGGTTTTAAAGTGAGTAAGTTCCCCTATGGCAAGCAACACTGGGTATTAATGTCCTCCCGTTCATTCCTCTCCCAGGCTCCTCTCCTTTGCAGCTGCAGAGGACAATGTCTGTCACTGGCACAGCAGGAATGCACAGCCTGTATAGCTGCGACTCCAGCCTCTGGACACTGAGGATCAAAGAGAAGCCAGGTAGAAGAGCCCTACCTCTAACTCACCCTGACAAGCGTCAGGTAACAGAAAAGGTAAATAAGGCCCATGGCAAATAGTTGAAATAGTTAATACTCAGAGTCGGGAGGTGCTGCCCTGCAGTTCCTGCTGCTCGCGACCCTCTGATCTCACTTCTAACATGGGCTGAACACAGAATTTCTGGCTGCCAAATGATTTAGGAATCAAAGTTAACTTACCAGTCTCAACTTTTTCTCTCTCTACTCTGACAGATGGGGTTTTAAGTAAGTCTCTAAGGGTGACAATAAACAAATATCTAATGCCTGTCTCAGCCCCACCCCTGTAAGCCATGGAGTCCCCTCTCCAAGCACATCAAACCTATTTGACGTTGTGTCCGCACTCACTTGTACTAACAAAGCTCTGGGCATTTTACTGTTCTGAAGACAACCAGGCTCTCCACAAAAATTGAACACAATCTTATGGATGCTGTGCTGTCCATTCCATGGTAAACTGAGGCAAGGCTTTGGGTCACATCCTAATCCACTCGCACATCCAGCAGCAGACACCAGCTCTTACTAATCCCATCAGGTCAGGACTCATCATTCTTACAGTCCAGGGACCTCAGACACATGAAACAGCATCCAGTTATCCACTGCTTTAGTTACTCTCCTGAGCAGGATGCAAGAACCAAGCCAAATTCCCTTCCTCTCACCAAAGTCCAGCTACAATGAGGACCATAACCTGCATGGAGGAAGGCGAGAGTGCCCTCCATTTGTCCTGGGCAGAAATGGGAGAACAAAGGGAATCCTTCCAAGCCTTGGGTTTCCCAGTCACTGGGGCAGGGGAAGGAAGAAACTGTCATCTCCATTATCACTGTCAAAGGATGTTTCCTTTCAGGCAGGCTGAGAAACAAAATGGAAAAGATGAAAAACAGTCTCATCAAGAGGATTAAGCAAACAGGGAGACTTTTTAAAACCCGGATAAAACCAAGTTTGGGTTTCAAAACATTCTTTTCCTCTGGACTTCTGGGGGAGGGTATGATTGCTTTACACAAATATCTCAGCAGCAACAGATTATCCTACCCGGAAACATGCAGCTGTTGCGAGTTTGCTCAGCATGGTGTCTTATTTTCCATCCAGCACCACTCCGTCCAGACCCTCCCCAGAAGGCAGCTATGTCTGCTTAGTAGTTGGGAAGAGCAAGAAGAAACCTTCTCCGTTGGCCTATTCTCTGCTTCTTCTCTCTGAAAGCAACCCATGGCATCTGGTATCATAGCTCCATGCAGAATTTAATGAGAGTAAACAGCCTGACCTATCAGAGCTGGGGCTGTCCCGGACATGACCAGTTCCACTACCCCTGACTGAGCTGAGACTCAAGATCTTAAGACCATAGTTTGTCCCTTTTCCCCAAGTGTGAAAGAGTCAGTACCCTCTAGGGACAGACTGCACTTTTCATCATTTGAGAAGGAATTCTAGATGTCCTAATTTGCTATTTCTGCATCAGCATAATGAGCCATATTTAGGTCCTATGGGAATATCCCAATGTGTAACTTGCCCTGTGCTTCTTATCTGTGGGGTCTTTAGCCATGTTAGGCTGTAATGTTATATTTCTCTCAGTAAGACAAAGGATTTCATTTCTAGCCCCTTTGATTGATAGAGAGAAAGAGAATGGGAGGGGGAGGAGAGAGAGCAAATGTGTTCAAAAGCCGTGGGCTCACATACATGTAGAAACTATGTGTGCACTGTTGTGCAAAGTTGCTGTTATGTCAATGGAATACATACCTGTTTGTGTGTTACTCGGTCTTTTCTAAAAAACGAATTAAATGTGAAAGACTACTCATAATTCATTCTTTTTCTTTCTTTTTTTTTTT
>LOEQ01000552.1:667735-677839 GCA_001685075.1 Bramus lutescens | reverse complement strand
GATGGCTCCACAGCACCTGCCCACTGTGGGGATAACTCCACAGCACCTGCCCACCGTGGAGATAGCTCCACAGCACCTGTCCACCGTGGAGATAGGTCCACAGCACCTGCCCACTGTGAGGATAACTCTACAGCACTTGCCCACCGTGGAGATAGCTCCACAGCACCTGCCCACTGTGGAGATAGGTCCACAGCACCTGCCCACCGTGGGGCATAACTCCACAGCACCTGCTCACTGTGGGGATAACCCCATAGCACCTGCCCAATGTGGGGCATAACTCCACAGCAGCTGCCCACTGTGGGGCATAACCCTATAGCACCTGCCCACCATGGGGCATAACTCCATAGCTCCTGCCCACCGTGAGGCATAACCCTATAGCACCTGCCCACCATGGGGCATAACTCCATAGCACCTGCCCACCATGGAGCATAACTCCATAGCACCTACCTACCATGGGCATTTTTCACTGGTGTGTTATCTCCCTGGTCCGTTAAAAGTCAGGTGTCTGAAAACTGAGGTGTTTTAATGCTTGCTTGTTTTTCTAATAATTTATATTCATTGGCATCTTCATTGGTGACTTGGACAGTACTTGATATATTGTGGCCACCCTAAAACATTTCCTGAATGGAGGCTGATGAGCAAGTTACGCATTTTGGGGTACAGGCTTCTGAGTTCTAAGCCATGGGCAAGCTGAACTTTGCAATACCTACTAGAGAGCTATAACCCTGTCTAAGTCTTAGATTTCCCTCGGAAGAGTTACGAGGCAATATTAGTATCAGAAATAGAGGTAATGTTGGAGACTTATCTGCTGCCCAGCCATGAACTGATGTAACCTTTCATTCCATATACATGCTGAGATTATTTTGGAAAAGGATGTCAGAATCAGATTCAGAGTCAAAACAAACAAACAAAACCAGAATTGTTTCAATGGGAATCTAAATCTAATCTAGTAAGAATCCATTCTCTATTTGCCTCTTATCTGAATTTTTCAACCCTACAGCTAGAAATCTACAGGTGAAGCACAGGACCATTTAAATCAAGTTCTCAAAATTAGTGAAAACATCTTCCATTTTATCCAATTCTACTGATGAAGCAATTCAAGTACTTTCCTATTAGAAGACTTAGGCCAAGAATGGGCTGAGGAGATGCCATGCAAACATGCAGACCTGAGTTCAGATGCCCAGTACTCATATAAAAGCCAAGCACGGCATGCTTACTCACACGAACACATGTATACTACATAGGGGGAAAAGAGGGAGGGAGAGAGAGAGAGAAAGGAGTCTCCGGTAAAGAAAGGACAGAAGGAGAGGATCATCGGAAAACACAGAACTCAGCGAGTGTGGACTTTTACCCTACTTTTTTTAAGCAGCAAAAGAATAAGTGAAGCAGGAGCTACAGGGATGCTAATAGCTGGAGAGCTGCCATCTTGGAGGGAGGCGAAAGCACACCTTCAGATCGGGAACATTGATGCTTCTGTGCCTTCCCCGCCCAGTGCTGCCAAACCATGCCAGAGGGTAGGCCACCACCAACACAGCCACTTTGCTGCGGCGTGAGTCACAGTGCATTAGTCACTAGGGAGAAGTCCCCTCCTGTGGTGATGGCCACCCAAGGCTGGATTTGGTCCCTCTGGTTTGAACCAAACAGAGCAACAGGGAGCCTCCATGAGCTGAATGCCGCCTGGTTCCCAGGGCTTGCGATGGTGTCCTGGAGGGCCTGTCTGCGGTCATTCCCTCACACCCATCATGAGCAATCCCATGGCGATGAGCAGTGCTTGAACACGAGAAAAACATGGTCCTGCCATTTACCACAGCACTCTTGCTCAGTGTTGCTTATTTCATTATGTAATTTTAAAGTTTTAATGAGTTCATGTCTTCTCATCCTACGAAAATTGAAGGCAATTCACCAAACATGTATAGCGTGAAAATATTATTGTTTAATTAGAAATGAGGACCAGAGGAAATATAAACTAGAACTGAAAGTCTAGTAGATGGAGGAAGTAAAATATTACTCATTACAGTGGTCTTAAAGAGCTCTCGAAGTGAAGCAGTACCCTTGGCTTTGTGATAATCCAGCAGTCAGAGCAAAAAGAGAAACACAACCAGTGCATGCTTCTCCTAGCCACAGCAGAAAAATGCCCAAGTTCCTCAGGGGAAGCAAGCCATTTCCTGGAATTCAGATCTGCAAGAACTGCTTGCAGGAGGCGCGGTCACATGGAGAGTCATGAATAACTCACCAGGAGCACGCCTAAATAGCCACACCCCCGGCTGAGACTGGACAGAACCAGTCAGGGGAAAAAGATCTTTAGGAAAATCAAGGGCATGTGCTTATCACCATTAAGACAGCATTGACCACACCCACGTCTTTATCATAATCAAAGAAACCCACTTCAACTGTCTAGGGGAAATGATTGACACTGATTCCTCAAACAGTCTTCTACTTATGCAAATTGATCAAAAGAACTAAACTCATTACTCAAGCAGAGGGAATTTACTGAATTATTCCCGGATTCTCTTTCGTTGTTCTCATGGGGCTTTAAAGTTTATATGTACCCCGATGAAATCTAGTTGTGTCTTCTAGACTTTGTGATGTGTTTCTGGAAGTGCTCAGGACGTTATGATTTGCCCAGCAAAGAACAACAGATATGAAGACGTCTGGAAAAGGGGGGCAGGAGAGGGAAGGGCTAGTATAAATAAAGTTATAGTTATAGATAAAGCGGGACGATTGTGATTTTGTGCTCCTCCTATAAATGTCATGCATTTTGCTAAAGCAATGCAGCCTGGTAACCATGAGCCCATCTGCCCTGAGCTAGCTATGCATGTGACACAAAAATCTGGATGGAGAGGGATTACTGTCATTTCACACAGAGGAAGAGCCAGAGGCTTGGAAGCAGGAAGAAAACCATCAGAGCCTTTTAAAAGTTCCTTTTCAGGTTTACTTGCCACCTAGCTGTTTGTCCCTTTAAACCATCTTCCACATTTTGCATTTCTGTCCAGGGACTGTGTCTAGCATGGTTAGTACACTGTGTGCCCTCAGTGACATCCTGTGACAGTAACAGAGAATTCATGAAAAGCACACTTGTCAAATTTACCTGTGACCCTACCTCCTTTGTTTAATCTTGTTAGTAGGTTTTAAAATTCTACCACAATAATGTGGACAAAAAAAACTCTGAAGGATTTTCTGAAGCAACCCACAGTTGTAGCTACTNAAGTGCTCAGGACGTTATGATTTGCCCAGCAAAGAACAACAGATATGAAGACGTCTGGAAAAGGGGGGCAGGAGAGGGAAGGGCTAGTATAAATAAAGTTATAGTTATAGATAAAGCGGGACGATTGTGATTTTGTGCTCCTCCTATAAATGTCATGCATTTTGCTAAAGCAATGCAGCCTGGTAACCATGAGCCCATCTGCCCTGAGCTAGCTATGCATGTGACACAAAAATCTGGATGGAGAGGGATTACTGTCATTTCACACAGAGGAAGAGCCAGAGGCTTGGAAGCAGGAAGAAAACCATCAGAGCCTTTTAAAAGTTCCTTTTCAGGTTTACTTGCCACCTAGCTGTTTGTCCCTTTAAACCATCTTCCACATTTTGCATTTCTGTCCAGGGACTGTGTCTAGCATGGTTAGTACACTGTGTGCCCTCAGTGACATCCTGTGACAGTAACAGAGAATTCATGAAAAGCACACTTGTCAAATTTACCTGTGACCCTACCTCCTTTGTTTAATCTTGTTAGTAGGTTTTAAAATTCTACCACAATAATGTGGACAAAAAAAACTCTGAAGGATTTTCTGAAGCAACCCACAGTTGTAGCTACTCTGTGTGCCTCACCCACAATCTATGCTCGGTAGCCTGACCAGGGAAGGTGACCAGAAAGAGATTTCGCATCTGGTAGAAAACAACCAATGATCATGGAAAACAGAGAGTTGCAATCAGTGTCCAAATTAGATGAAAATCTTGTTTTCTGCCATTTGATGAATCACCTGTTCTTGCCCTTTGGCCTGGTCTTTTTTGAACACACTGCCTATATAAGATCTGCTGTTAAATACTTAGCAAAGAAAAAAAATATGTTTGCAGGTGGTTTATCTGACACAGCTTTAAGAATAAGGTCATATTTTTCTAAAGCTTGAATTCCATGTTCCAGATACTTGAACCTCAGCTCTGTGTGCTATCACCATCAGAGATACAGCACTTTAAAAGAAAAAGGTTGACAGGCACGCACAAATACATAAAACACTATCACAAACAGGCATCACGGGGAGACTGAATCAGGGGATTGTACGTTAAGAACACCTCTATACAGATTGCAGCGCCTGACATTTTCCGCATGACCCTGGGGACACCTCTAGGGTCCGCCCAGGCCCACCTACCCGCTTGCTGTTCTCTTCTTCTTGAGCCTTCCTGAACTCATGCTCGAAGGAGCAGTCCAGCTCACTGAAGAGACCCACCTCCTCACAGTTCTTCAGGAATCTCGTGGGTGTTGGAGTCTGATCTGAAAGCAGAGGCCAAAGATCAGTAACAGGGATTTTCCTGCAATGCATGGTAAGTGGAAGCAAATTCCTTCATACCATCCCATGCCCAACAGCTACCTACGCTGTCCCAGCCCTTCAACTATAACGGCCATGTGGAAGAAAAAAAACTACACATAAGGACATCCCAGCCCTCCCGACCCCCTCCACCTTCATCCCTAGACAGCAATAAACATTTTTGTTCTCCACATCCGGAGTCAGTATCATCTGAATACTCATCACCGTATGGGGAATGAGCCTTTGACTTTAATCTGCAAAAAAATGATTTAGCTAAACTCAACCCAGAAGGTTTTCTATGCCACTCTCAAAGTTGACTTCAGGAGTTTAGAAAGAAAAAGAATGTATATTTTTACAGAAAACAAAAAGAAACAAACAGGCCCGCTAATTCCTCCTTCTTTGTGCAAAAAGTAGCGCAGTAATTTTATCTCCCCCTGAGAACCAGAGAAAGATGATAAGAGGTTCCAAGTCAAACACACTCTGCTTCCATCTTTTATAAAATATAGCATTATTGATTTTATTTTCCTTTGCTGTGGCCAAAAGAATGTTCCATGAATACTCTGTAAAAGGAAAGGACTTTCTTTCATAGTCAGGACTTTCTACGGAGCCTACTCCTTAGAAAACTGGAGGAGATGAAGCCATGATCTGCTGCCGTCTATGTAGTACTTTCATACCCACGTATTTTCTGGATTCTAATCTCGCAAAACCCTAGGAAGTGAGGAAGGTGAATTATCCTTATAACTTATGCTTAAGACTGGCTATCTTCCTTCAGATTAGGCATGGTTTACATGAATAGAATATTTTCCTCAAGGCAGAAGATACAATAAACAGAAGGAGGGGCCATAGTTATCACACACACACACATACACACACACTCACACGCACACACTCATGTGCACATGAAATGAGAAAAATGGAGAACCAGTGAGATTCTTCTTCAGATCTCCTGGGTAGGTGGTGGTGACACCAGGGTTACAAGCAAGGGCCCTAGCCTCTTCTACTGTGTGTTTGTATTATCCCCACCTAAGCCCTCCGCAAACAGGAGACTGACTGCACTTTGGCTCAGCCTGATCTATATACTGCACCTGTTTCACTTTCCGCACAATTCTGGAAGCCGCTGCCACCTGTGTCATCTAAAGACCTCCCTTACGCTGATACTCAGTGCCGGGCCTGCATGCTACATACGGCTATATCGCAAGACATCAGGACTCTGCTTACTTCTTTACACATATAGAGTAGGTAATCCCAGCAATTCAATAAATATCAACCAAGACTCAGAAAGCAGGTGGCTTGTGACCTGCCCTTCCCTGTAGAATCAGCCCTTCAATGACAACGTGTCCTGATTCCCTAGGAGAAAGGGGCCTTCAGTACCCAAGGGCTTGGCAGGGACTCTGGGACAGCAGAGTCCCACTGGTGTTCTTTCCCCATCCTTAACCTCAAGATGCAAGATTCTGAGATTCTCTACTCCTGATGGCTGTAAATCAAACCTTATCTAAAATACTTACATGAAGGTTCGGCTTTGTGCAAATGACATTTTTAGCACACTAGTTACTATGATGCACACACAGAAATTGGTGTGTCTCAGATATTCATATAACTGCTGTGTGATTATATAACAACATATTTCTGCAGAAGTTTGTGGTTCACAAGCATTTTCACCTAGGCTGTCTCATACATGTTTATAAGCAGGCTAGAGTCTATTCTGGAAATAGAGAAATGGTCTTCCTGAACAAGACCACACAACCTATAACCATCTCATAAAAAAATCTTCTATCCCCTTCAGAGAGGATCTCATTTCAGTCCAAATCCCAAGGTTTGCCCTTCCAGGGTAAAAGGATTCATAAGTCCTTTGTGTGTAAGACAATTGGGTGTATATGTCTGTAAACAATTTTGACAATCCAGAAATCCATATTTGGAAAATAGCATGACTTAGAGAACATTAAATATTTCCCTAGACTTCCTCCCCCTTATCTTTCAAATTAAGTTCTAATGGTTAAGGATTCTATGAATTCTAAACTCAGATTAACTTCAAAAGCCACTGCCCATAGGCTCAAGCAACATACAACTATTGGAAGGACCATCAAAGCAAACCAATAGGAATTAATAGTCAGGACAGAAACAAGACCCAGACCTACAGATAATGGGTCTCTGAGTAGGAGATGTAAATAGGGAAACCAAATGTAGGACTAGACAGATGTGTCTTGTCTGTGGTGCATTGATTCTGCCACTTGGAGTCTCTTGCTGGACACGAAGCTGAGCATTTCCCTTCCATCTCAAAATATTCACAGAGAGCATGCTAGGTAAAAACTATTTCTCCTGTCCTATTTATAAAGAAACCAAGTCTTGTTCCAGGCCTGATATACAAATTGAGTCCATAATTTTATTGGTAATTTATCATTTTACTACTTCCTGCTTTCGGAAATGGAGCCATTCTTGGAATCCTGCCTGTCCTTAGACCTCCCGCCTTCGAAGCCTCCTTTCTTTGCTGTGTCCCTAGAGTGTTCCCGAGGAAACACCAAGCAACAGAAAAATGGTTGGCCACTTGTTATCATGGAAGTTTATTTTTACCAAGTTCTTGCTTTTCCTCTTATTCCTCCATACTTCTTTATAGGAGACTAAGTATTGAGAGTCATAGTTGAGAACCAAGCGTCAAGGTCAGCGGCAGAAACACCCTGAATAAGAGCAGGCAGAGCTCTTTTGGAAAGTAACAGCTTAGATGCAGCCCTTCGCTAGTGATGAAGGCGTACCTCGAACTTACAGAAACTGGTTTCAATAGAATATCAAACTGAAGTAAGTGTTTAAGTCACATCAACAGCATCCTTGAGGTATTGGCCTCATGCTGGCCCATGGCATTAATCACAAGTGACAGGAAAGAGGACAGACTCCAAGCAAAGCTAAGAGATTTTTATTTTTCCTCTATGCTAAAGTGAAAGATCGTCAGGTACCAGCACACACCTACACACAAAGGAGCTGGGGTGGGGATGACAGTGTCCAGCATCTTGGCCTCTCTACCAATAAATCCAAAACCATGGAACAAATAGGACCATAATGAAGCAAAGACGGTTGCTTCCCCAGTCCTAGAGCCCAGGTGGCCCAGAGGGAGACCTTTGAGCTGTTATCAAATATGATTCTCTTTGCTGCATGATAGCCAAATACCAATATTCTCATCTGAAATATACAAGATACACTGTTCCTAAGTTTTGATTCAACTTGGTGAATGACATATTCCTTCCAGTTACAAAAGAAACCAATAAATGGCACACAACTTTCATCTAACATTCACTGGACTCAGTACAGGATCTCTAGTAATCTTTGATCTCTTATCCTACCAGCTCCAAATAAGCCAGGAAGTGTGCAAATGCTCAAAGGGGGAACAGCTCAGCTTTTCAGTTGCTTAAGTCGGAGAGGGAGAAATTTTTACTGCCACTGAATGCCTTTGTCAAGTAATTGTTTCTCTTGAAATCCCTTGAACTTAGTGGGTAAAACCCAAGGCTGTAAATTAAAATGCTTGTAATCCCTTCCTTATTTAGATCCAAGAACATTAGTCAGCTATAACTCCAGTGATGTCTGTATCCTGAATAGGAGTGGCTGTGCTTTTCTGGTGAATACCAAGGTGCATTCAATCAGTAGGAACAAGCAGCCCACTTAGGATGCACAGAAACTGGTTTTCTTAGGAATGTTGAGCTGCACTCAAGACTTTAGGCTTGCCTTTCTTCGGGCACTTCAGCAAGGAACACCCGAATAAGAGACAGGAGAACCTCCAACCTTGTGAACTTGTACTTCACCCAGTCTCAAAGTTTTCCGTGGATATCATCCTCATACACCTGGGTGGGTGCTACAGAAACGCCTGCAGGTTCCCCTCTGTGGTTATCACCTTCATACACCTGGATGGGTGCTACAGAAACACCTGCAGGTTCCCCTCTGTGGTTATCATCCTCATACGCCTGGATGGGTGCTACAGAAACACCTGCAGGTTCCTCTCTGTGGTTATCGTCCTCATACACCTGGATGGATGCTGTATAAACACCTGCAGGTTCCTTTCTGTGGTTATCGTCCTCATACACCTGGATGGATTATGCATAAACACCTGCAGGTTCCTCTCTGTGGTTATCATACTCATACACCTGGATGGATTATGTATAAACACCTGCAGGTTCCTCTCTGTGGTTATCATACTCATACACCTGGATGGATTATGTATAAACACCTGCAGGTTCCTCTCTGTGGTTATCGTCCTCATACACCTAGATGGATGCTGTATAAACACCTGCAGGTTCCCCTCTGTGGTTATCATCCTCATACACCTGGATGGATGCTGTAAAAACACCTGCAGTTTTCCCTCTGGCAGTGATTTACAAACAGAACACAGGTTTCTGGGGAGCCTCAAGCACCTGAGTCAAAGGCAAGAAGGAAATTTTGATCACTTTTCTTATTGCTGAACTTGCCTTCAAAGAGAATAAAATCCTGTCGTTTGCTGCAATGTGGACAGATCTGGAAAGAGTTGAGCTAAACAAACCAGTTACCCCACAATAAAAGAAATACACATTTGCATGTATTTTGGGGGTCTTAAAAAGTTAATGTTATACAAGTAGAGGATAGAATACTGGCTACCAGAGGCTGAGGGGCGTAGGACAGAGAAGGGGAAAAGGGTACAGGGTGTGGTTGGGCAGAAGTGATAATGTCTAATCTACAGTACAGTAGGATGTTTATGCCTGGCAATAACCAAATACTACATGATAGTTGGTAAAGGATTTAGAATATTTTCTACACAAAGAAAGCATAAACATTAAATGTAATGGGTAGACCAATTATCCTAGACTGATCAATATACATCAGGTACTTGCATTGAAATATCATATAGTACCCTATGAATATGTATAGTTTGCATGTATTTATGAAATATTTTCAATTAATTTTCTAAATGTTAGCAACAAAAGGGTATAAAAATAATTTCTTTGTAGCTTATCACATTCCAGTATCTTGATCTTTTACTGGATGTTTCTTGAGAAAGGGGTATGTCCTCGCTGACTCTCCATCCCTGTGGCAGCAAGTCAAGGAGTTTTGCAATGTTAAGACACTGTTGTCTGCCTTACAAGAAAGAGTTCTACAAACTTGACCTTATGATCTAGAAATTTAGCCACCAGTTACACAGAGGAAGTTCTATGGACATTATCAGTAGGACAGACAATAAGTACCTACCTAACACTATTTTTAAAAGGAGTTCACAAGTTCCCATAAGGAGCTGGAAAGACAGATCTGTCATTCGAGCGCTTCTCTTGTAAGCATGAGGACCTAAACTCAGTCTGTAGTATGGTAGTACCTTGTAAAAAAAAGCCAGTCATGGTGGTACATGCTTGCAATCCCAGCAATGGGAGTGCAATATATATAGTGGATGCTTGAGGCTTGGTAACCACCAGCTAGCCTAGCTTACTTGGCAAGTTCCAAACAATAAAAGAAACAACAGGAAAAAAATAGGTGGGTAGTGCTTGAGGACTGACAGCTGGGATATCCTCTGTCTTCCGCAATGCACATGGACACACACAACCACACAATATATTGTTCTCTCTCTCTCTCTCTCTCTCTC
>LOEQ01000552.1:647529-664340 GCA_001685075.1 Bramus lutescens | reverse complement strand
ATTGGCCAGTAGCCAGGCAGAAAGTATAGGTGGGACAACCAGACAGGAAGTAGAAGCAGGCCAAGGAGAACAAGAGAATTCTGAGAAGAAGGAAGCTCATTCCTCAGTAGTCCTGGACCCGACCCCAGAAGAAGCAAGATGTGACTGCCTCGCTGAAAAAGGTACTGAGCCATGTGGCTAACATATACTAGAATAATGGACTAATAATATGAGTTAATAAGAAGCCTGAGATAATGGGCCAATCAGTTTACAACTAATGTAGACCTCTGTGTGATTTCTTTAGGACTTAACGACCCTGGGAACCAGGCAGGACAGAAACTCCGACAATAAACTGAGTTACAGTGTCTGTTTGTGGGGGTGTTAGGCACTTGAAAGCCTGTTCCCATGTATCTTAGTTAGGGTTTCTATTGCTGTGAAGAGACACCATGACCACAGCAACTTTTATAACGAAAAGCATTTAATTGGGATTGATTTACAGTTTGAGAGGTGTGGTCCATTATCATTGTGCCAGGAAGCATGGTGGTGTACAGGCAGACATGGTGCTGGAGAAGGAACTGAGAGCTCTTCATCTTGATCCACAGGCAACAGGAAGTGAACTGAGACACTGGGAGTCTCTTGAACATG
This sequence comes from Bramus lutescens, assembly GCA_001685075.1. NCBI lineage: Eukaryota > Metazoa > Chordata > Mammalia > Rodentia > Cricetidae > Bramus > Bramus lutescens. The sequence goes on along the minus strand of LOEQ01000552.1, from coordinate 663,716 downwards.
AGAGACCTCAAAGGCCAGCCCCATAGAGACACCCTTCCTCCAGCAAGGCCACAGGACTCCAAAAAGCCACACCTCCTAATCCTAATAGTGCCACTCCCAATGAGCTAATGAGGGCCAGTTACATTCAAAGCACCATATCATATGGATCTCTCTCAGGCCTCCCACCCAGGGTGTAGGGTTAAGCTTTTGGGAAAGATCTATGACATTCTCCAATTTTATCTTCTCTTTCACAGAGCAAAATCTATCATCATACACATATGTGTGCTTATGAAGGCCTGACTTGGAGGACAGACCTACCCCCCTGTCTCCACAGGAAAGACTGAACTTACAGGCTCTGAGATTTATGACAGGAAGATGGTTGGGGAGTCCTCTCCAAAAGATCCTTTTTGTTCTCCTCCAAATTGAACTCTCATTTGAAATATTATTCAATTTTTTTTGGCTATAAATAACATTGCACCTTGGTGCTTTGATTCCCATTCTGGTTTCTGTTTGATTTTTCATATATAGAACCTTGGAACCCTGTAAAAACAATAGTGTGCTGGAGCTGCTTGGCAGGCAAGATGAGAATCCCTGAGTGCCCAATGATAGGCCAATTAAATAGCCCCATTGTCTGTCCTCATCATCTCTGCTGAAATCACACTGGGATTTTCCAGTTGAATGGGTCTGTGTATGGAATAGCCAATAATTTTGTTATCTGCATGTGAAAGAAAATTGTGTTCTACAGATTCTCTCCTCAAAGTCCACTTAACACTTTCTGTCTCTCAAGACTCTCTGGAGAGGTAGCTCCGCAGTTAAGAGCACTTATTGCTGCTGCAAGAGACCAGGGTTCAGTTCCAGGCACCCACATGGTGGCTCATAAACACCTGTAACTCCAGATCCAATGTCCTCTTCTGACCTCTGTAGACACCAGTAATATACATACATGCAAGAAGAACACTCATACACATAAAGTAAACCTTAAAAAAACCTGTATTACAATTTCCGTCATCATGAAGCTATATTTCATTTGAATAAGGACAACTAAAAGCCAAGACTTGTGATCACCATCATTAGTGAACTCGGGAAAATTACCATAGAGAACAGATAAAAATGAGAGACCTTAGCTGGAAAGGATACATGGATCCTTTTGTGCCTCCAATCCAGAACCCCCACTCTGCTCTTGTCCCTATCTACCCACTTAGAGTGAGAGTCTATGCTTCTAATCTATTCAGAAGAGCAGATTCATTTAAATACCTGTCACCCGCATTCACTCTCCAATGCATGGCAAGGATCAGTGACAATTGGTTCCAAATATCCCATTCATATATACTCTACTCAACCTATATAAAATACAGCTTACAGAAAAACGAAGTATTTCAGATCTGGATAATATTCTTAGATAGAAACTGGAGGGTCAAACCTAGCAAGGGCTTTATACATCCTAGGCAAGCATTCTAGCTCCGCGCTATCTACCCATCTCTGGAAGCTTATTCTTGAAGTGTGCATCTGTGACACTGTAGCACCTTCTTTAGTGCAATAGCTGCAAACAGTGACAGATATAGCAATTTTCCAAAAAAAAAGAGACTAACAAGACATCCGAACACTAGCCATACAAATGGACGCCTAACACAGTTTTCTCTTCATACGATATGGCAAGTCCCATTTCATTTGAAATGTAATTTTGCGCAATTAAATACTGTTTGAAAATGGATCAAGAAGAATTTGGAGAGTTTTGCTTAATGTTCATTTACTATTTGATTTATATTATCATCTTCATGATGAGACACAAAACAGACTTAAGGCAAATAATATTTTAACTAACAAATTTTAGTGACGAGGGACGTTTTAAATGAATTGAAACAAGTCAAGCTATAGACTGTAAGAGTTCAGTCAAATTGATAAAGAAATATATATAAATATGCTAAACCCTTAATTATGTAAATTTAGATTTTTTTGATAAATATACAACTCAGTCACTTACGGGAACAAAAGCAGTAAAGTCCAAATATGTAACAGAAAGGCTATTTCAGTTCAGTGTGGACAGGCCTAGAATGCAACACACAGCTAGCATTAACTCTCTGCACAAACGGGACAGCTCTCTATTCTAGAAAGCCCCACGAAACTATGAGCATGCAAAGTGAGAAACATGTTTTGAATCGAGCACTTCGCTGGAGTATGAAATCATTCCATACTGACTTCAGTACAAAGAGGGGGATCAAATAAAGTGTGCCCCTGCCTTGCTCGTACTGTTTCCTTTGCGTTCACCTCTTTCTCCCTTTCTCTGGGACAAATTTCACAATAATAAAATTTAGGCTTCTAGGCTCTCAACTCTTTTTCGCCTGGCCTACTGATGGTTGGCAGGAAGAGCCGCAAACCAACAAAGGCCCAAGACAAACAATGGGCAGATGGCAGGAGATTAATCAGAAACCTGTTTTAGGCAGTATAGACAAAGGGCCTCACCCCATCGTTCATGTGCTCACATATTTTAGACTGATGTTTTACAGCTGTTCAGATGAGACTCTTTGCAGAGCCAGGCTAGCCTGCCCGAAAGACACCACCCATGCTGCTGGTTGCCATTGCAGCCGTGTAGTCTATGTACTCACTTCTCTTGAATATGCCCTCTTGCTCCACCAGGCAACCTATTCTAGGGATCCAGTTTCGGGAAAATAAAGGAAGAGGCAATCGGTTTAACTGCTGGGAATCACTGTGTATGCACTTGTGCTCACGTCTGAAACCTGTGCACCTTAAACAGACATTGGTGAGTGACAGCATCCAAGGCAGCAGGCAGCCGCCTTCTAGGCGCCTCTGTCTCCTTCACACGGGAGTTCTGCACCTCTTTAAACTCGCGAAAGGCAGAATTGGTCCCGGAACAGCAGTTTGTTTATTCCAAACAAAACAAAACAAAAACAGGTAAAGAGTAGAGAGCGGAGCCTGGCAGTAACAAACAAAAGAGGAGAGGTCCACGTTGAACTGTTCTCTTGAGCGCAGAGCACGGCACCAGAACAGGCCTCTCTCTAGTGGCTTGTGGAGCTACAGTGGCTCCAACACGAATCCATCTGCTCACGTGCCTAACCCGGCGCAGCCTGGCCATGAAGGCACTAACCCATTCTGTATCGGCACAGACATTAAGGGTGGAGGGACCCTCAGCACAACTCTTGTGATTCCAGGATAGCTGCTCCAGTTTCCCGTAGCCTTCGTGGTGATAAACTGTCAATTTACGTAGAGCTTAGTGGCCATGGCAATGCAATCCCTGGAAACTGTGGGTGCGACAAAATGAGCCACGGGTTCCCCTTCTGAGGTCTATCAAAATGTGGACAGAGGAGTGTCACCTCTTTCTTCACGTCAGAGAGACGGGTGCAGGTCGAATAGCTCTTGTGAGAAGGAAATGACCTGGCTACCCTGCTCGGGTCTGTGAGACACTCTGACCTCTTCCACTGGTCCTTCAGTTAGTGAAATACCCTGCAGAGATATGATCATTCCCGTCTGATGGAGAAGGGAACTGAGACCTAGGAAGGTTTAATTACTTCAAGGTTGTACAGTCAAGGCAGAGCCCAGACTAGCTTCCAAGTTCCTCACTCCTATACCATTATTTTTCCAATGTCCCTTTAACACGGGAAGGAATGGAAGTTAGCTGATGGACTAATTCTCATTTATTTTGCTCCCATTCACTGGGCATTTTTTATGCATGATCTCATCTAATCACCCAGTTAAGAGGCAAGTGTGATTTCTTAAGGAAACTAAACTTCCTGGAACATCTCCTGTGCTCCTTCTACTGTAGCTGCACGGCACTGGCCCCCTACAGCATTCGTGTGATGTCTATCACTGATGAGCCTTGATTTTAACCAAGTGTTCATAGGCAGGCTTCCTCTGTTAGCCATGGGGCAGGAAATCGATCCATTTACATATCTTCAGAACAGTACATTGCAGAGGCTCAGTTTACATTTGTTACCTGTGCAGCTAAGGTATAAATTTTAAAGTAACATGGAGCCAAGTTTCAATGCCACATATAAAAATGAGAAACTGTATCAGTTCCCATACCTTATAATCTTAGCATTAGGGAGATGGGGGCAGAAAGATTAAGAGTTCAAGGGCATCCTTGCCACATATTAAGTTTGATGATAGCCTGGGCTACCTAAGACGCCACCACCACCTCCCTCTCTCACACACGCACACACGCACCAAAAGAGGGGGCGGTTCAATTATTTGGATATCAATGGTTCTAGCTGATCATATTTCTGCTATAGATTAGATTATATACTTTAAACATACAGATTTGCCACTGGGCTGTAAGCCACCAAAACATGAACATCTTATGGTTTTATGTGGAGCTAATCTGACCCTGCAAACCTTCCTTGCCCGATGCTTTCTTACCTGAGAGCATATTGTCTGTTTTTATTGAAGGAAACTTCAAAGTCATCTCATGCTTGTGCCGATGAATCATGAGATGGTCCTCTGTCGGGAAACGCTGTTGGGGAAATAGAGAGAGGAACAGGAGACATTTAGTTTGCAACACATAGTTGACAACACAGTGAAAAAGACACTCAGCATCAGAAACAAGACAGGCAAGGCAAAAAAAAATCAGTTTTAAAAAAAAAATGTTATCACACAAGCAAATACAGCTCACAGTTCCGCACTGATTTACACACATGTGCTGGTATTGGGGCCGGGGCAGGGTCCTCCCAGCTATATGCAAACATGTGCGTTATCATGTCCATGTGTTTACTGAAAGCCTTGCCTATGCTGCAGGGGGATGCTGATAAGCGGTCTCTGCTTCTAGTCACTCTCCAGTTCCTCAGAATTTCCCCAAAGTCCTCTGCTTCTTGCATAAACCCAGCTGGCTTATCAGGGAACTGCAGAAACCCTGTGTTTCTTGACGGCTAGAAGTTTCCATGTGGGGGAAGAAAACTTCTCAAGTTCAAAGCCTTTGAACTTTGTCTTATCCTTTGCTAAATAGTGAAACAGAAGGTGCAAAAGAGCCCCGCTGAAGGTACTGGAGCAACACACCCGAAAGACACACTGCGCCCTAGAGCCTGGCTCTGTTAAGAAGTCGCTTAAGAAAAGACAACTGCGTTGAAAAGAATGCTTCTTGTGGTTCTGACAGAAAAATGAGAAAATGGATGGAGATCTTGGTAGCACTGGGACTATGCAAAACCATGTGGAACTTTTCTGTAATAATTACTGCTTTACATAATAGTGTAAAATTAAGTCTATGGCATGATAAGTATGCTAGGCATTATCTACAGATTAACCAAAAATAAGAGAAACGCATGACATAGAAAGAATTTTGATTTATGTCAGACTTTGGGAAAGAAGTCCATGTTATGCTTAATTTTTAAAATACATCTACTAATGCACACCATGACATCTTTACAGCATGTTTCTGTTTATGAAGGCCTAGTCCACATATTATCTAATGCTTTTAATTATACATATGATCTTATAGCAACATGACAAATTATTTGGTGTGTTCTATACTCTGAATACTGCAGTCAGCCTGTATTTATTTGAAATTTTCAGGGAATGGTGTTAGGGTTGCCAGAAATGTTGCTTCCAATTATTTGGGGCCATTTCTGGCTCTCCTGTGTTGAGTAGAGCTGTATGAATGACTCTGTTCTCTGCATCATGAATGGAAACGTCCTATTTTCCAGGGGCAAGCGTCTGGTCTCTGGTGTAAAAACCTCTTGTTATTTCCCTTGCCCTACTAGCGGGATAGCAAGGTGACTCACACCAGATAGAGTGGCCCCTCAATAACTCTAAATCTCTCAAGCATTATGTTGCATCCTAAAGGAGAAAAACGTGTTTCCTAAGCATTCTACCATAAAAATGTAGCCAACAGTAACAGGAATGAGCTTTGTGGTTTGGCTGTAATTCTTTACTGAGCAGGCTCTAACCTCGCCTGGCTCAGATGGGTATGTTTGCAATGACTGAACTAACTGAATGAAGTTTTTATGTAGTAAAGTTTGATTTGTTAAAGTCAAATATAAATACAAGAAAATAACACATCCTGATGAATATTTCCAAATCTTTGATAACTTAAAAAGAAACTCAAGATGGTCAATATGAATCTCTATTACTTTTGTATATACCGTTCTACAAGGAGAATGGATTTGTGTTTGATCAAGGGAGTTCACTAAGCTGAAGCCTATGAATGGCTCTGAAAGTGGTTTTTGTGTGAGCATCACTTATATACTTGATGCTTGCATCATATTCTGAAGAGTTTGCAAAGAGTGGCACTTGCACCCAATTTCTGGTTACACAGAGATACATTTTATATAACTTCATGTATTTCTGTATTGTTTATTCTCCTGATTTTCTTAACACCAAATATTAAACACTGGTAAAAATTAATTAGAGAAATTAATGTAATATAAACAATATGGTACTATCTTTCATGTTAGTAAGACATTTTAAAAACTTATTATTTTATTCTATATGCTTAATTATTTTGCCTTCAGGTATGTCTGTGTGCCATAGGTGAACCTAGAATCCACAGAGGCCAGAAAAGGGTGTTGTATCCTGCAGAACTGGAGTTACAGATGGTTGTGAGCCACGCTATGGTTGTTAGGAACTGACCCAGGCCTCTGAGATGGCAGCCAGTGCTCTTAACTGCTGATCCATCTCTTCAGATTTAATAAGTTGGTTTTTAATAATGTTTCGTGCGTATGTGGGGTGTGGATGTGGCAGGGGTACAGACAGGTGAGTACTGGCACACACAGATGCCAGAAGAGGGCATCAGATACACTTGTAATTACAAGTGGTTGTGTGCAGACTGAAGTGGGTGCTAGGAACAAAGTTTGGGTCCTCTGTGACACCACTACTTGCTCCTGACCACTGAACAAGCTCTCCAGTCCATAATAAGCCATTTTTGACTCTGTAAAGTATTAAATGCTAAAGTAAGCATCATACAACAACCAGAATGAAATAGTTAACCATATATTTCCTTTTTTTTTTTTAGACAAGGACTCACTATCTAGCCTAGGCTGGCCCAGAACCCCAAATCCTCCTGCTCAGCCTTCTGAGTGCCGGGATTACAGGTCCACAGCTATAGCACTGCATATGGGCTAACATTTCCTTCTGAATGAGACAAGTAACAGCAAACTATGAAGAAATGAGATGCACGGTAAAATGGATGTGAGAGTTGAAAACAACAATCAACGTAGAGAATAAAAAGAGAGTGAGGACCCTGGGCTCCTAGAGAGTGGGGACCCTGAGCTCTAAGAGAGTGGGGACCCTGGGCTTCAAGAGAGTGGGGACCCTGGGCTTCAAGAGAGTGGGGACCTTGGGCTCCAAGAGAGTGGGGACCCTGGGCTCCAAGAGAGTGGGGACCCTGGGCTCCAAGAGAACAGAAAGAGCATAGGACGCTGGTCCTTGTTCCTTCTGCGAGAAAGATCGTATTTTCAGATTACATGCTAAAAGATCTTCCAGGAATGAGAGGTCATCCCCAACCAAGCAAAGTTTCTCTTGAACAAGAGAAAGGGGAGCAGAGGAGCCATCCATCACCTCCCCCAATATAACACTAACAATTCTGTTTACCCATCTTGCAGGACCCTAATCTTTTCCCTTCAGGTTCCCAGATTATGGGACGGGCATGAGGGTAAGTCTCATGATCACAGCAGTTGGTTTGTCTATGAGTTACTAATATTCCACCGGTGAGGATGCTCGGAATTACTGGCTGATGACTGCCTTTCATTCAGCTGAAAGATGGGCATAGTGTTATAACAGCTTGTCAAGACAGAAACACTGCCATACAAAGGCGAAACAGACTCACAGGTACATCACACATCTAAAGCTGTGGAGGAAGCTGGAGACTGTCCCCTTAAAATTGCGATACTACATAAATCCTAATTTCTCACATGTAGCCAATATTCCCCACACTCCACTTAGCTTTGTTAAAGAAATACCATGGCTCCCTCCTCAACAAAACATTCAAGGGCATTCAAGCAGGGCCTGTTCAAGAACTCAGGGCACGAATCTGGGATAAAGTACTTGCCTAGGATATGTGAGGTCCTGGGTTCAAATTCCCAGAGTCACACACACAATAAACTTAACCCCAAATGTCAATCACACTCAGTGCTGTCAAACTTTGCATGCGATTTGGAAGACTCTCCCTCTGTCCCCTCTTGGCTCATACTCACCGAGGATGCCCACTGCCCCACGGGACGCTCTGCACTCTCTGTCTCCTTGGCATTGCTCCTTCAAGCTCTGCGGTTCTCTCCTGCCCTCTCGTTGGCTTCTCACTCTTGACTACACTCACCCTGGCTATCCTTCAGCCCTAGCAAAGCTGCCTCCCTCGCAGGCCACCATTAGATCACTGTGTTTCAGCACTGCTTCCTGCACCTGAAAGGCTCCTCTGTGCCTTCACTTCGGCTCCCTTGCCACCCACTCACTCATTAATCCCTTCCAATCAGGCTCCACCCTCTGCTTTCTCCCACGTCTCCTGGAAGCAACTAACTGCCAAATCCACAGCCTTTGCTCCATCGTCCAAGGATGCCAGCTCCAACGGTGTAGGACACCAGTGACTACATGCCGATGGCACTGATTTATTTACACCCTGCCTGACTCCAGTGAGGGTAAGGTGGCTTAGAGCACTGTGCGAAACAGCATGGGAGAGTGTCAGTTAGAAGTTGGGGATCCAGAACAGAAGGGGTACAAAAGAGCAAAGCAAAAACCCAAATGGAACTACTGGCATTGCCAACCAGGAGCAAGGGTGACCCTAGAGGACATTTGGCAACCTCTGAAGATGTCTTGGTTGGTACAGCTGTGGAGTGCTACCAGGGTCTTGTGGGTTGAGGCAGGGGTGCTGCCAAACTCTCTACAAAACATAAACCAGTGCCCACATTGAAGACTCACTTGGCCTTAGATGTTAATAATGCCAAGTTTGGGATAGTGTGTGCCATACAGGACAATAATTACGTGTAGATATCTCTCTCCTGTCTGACTTACTGAATCCCACATATTACTAGGCATTCCAACCCTGGACATATCTGAGAATCCCAGCTTAACCTGACCTCTCCTTATACTCTGCTGGATCTCAGAAGGTTCCTGGTCCATAGAGAAGGCTTCCATTTACCCTCCCACCCCAAGTAAAGTCAGTTTCATGGTTTGGTCTGATGCTTCTTTATGAAAAATGGCGATCAACTAGTTAATTGATGACTTCATCATTTGATTCCAGATTTGATGCCCAGACCAGAAGGTCTGTGTGAACAGATATTTGTGTTTGGAGCAGCACAGTTTTCAAGGGGCAGCTAGAATGCCTAGACACACCCAGGTAGGTGCCCAGGAAGCATCTAGGTGGCTTGTGGTAAACACTTAATGTTGTTTACTATTGTCACGGCTAAGCAAGCAAACCTCTCCAATTATCTGTGTTCCTTTAGCCAAAGAGGCTTCCCCTGGAAGAAACCAAAGGGGAGTTTTGTTTTAGTTAGGGACCAGGTTTTAACTTCGCAAGGAGGTATTCTGCGCTTACCATGGAAAGTCCTTGTCTACCAGGATTTTCCCAGTTACATAGCAACCTACCCACATTCCTTAATATTTCCTATTTTAGAATGACTTTCAAAACCAGTTTGCCCCAAAATATTTCTTTGTCTACTCGTTTTCTTGATCTCAAGTTAGAAAGAAACATTGCCACAAAAACTTCTGTTGAAAACTCCAAACTGTTTGCTTGGCGGCTGATAATACCAGTTTTGTGTTTCTGTGACTTTGTCCCTCCAAAATGCCTCCTCAGATACTCCCAGAATCCTCCACGAACTTTGGGAAAGTATAAGGAGGGCACTCATCTGATTCCCACCTGACCTTCATCACTGCCCCATGCAGGACTGCCAACTCTATCCCATGAACTGGTGGGCATAGCCTTGGCCCCCTTGAAGGTGCAGGAAAATTAGGGAGTGAGTGCCATTTGCAAAATACTTATTCTCAGTCTCTGAACTGTGCCCTATATCCCATATGGTATGAAAACTACCATTTCTACGTATTAAAACCCCTAGAACTTGATACTACCCAAAGATGGACTCTCGAGGCAAGAGCAGAAAAAGTCACCTTCAAGTTTTCCAAGTAAAACACAAAACTCTAATTTCACATGATAGTCATGGGGTCTAGTATGACAGATTTAGCAGCAGCAGCAGCATTAGTGATAACAGTGGGCATTAACTGAACACTTACTATGTTCTTGCTCTATATTAAACACCATGGAGGCAGTATCTCTCATCTAATTCCATACTTTTCATTTGAAGAGAGTTATTAGAGACCCTCAAACTCAATCCTGCTTGCTAAATAGCCACTCCTCTTAAAAGTTCTATGCCCAAGAACTATAGTTTGAGAACAGTCATAGGGGTATTCTTTTCCTAAAAAGGGATCCAGAATTCAACCCACAACTCTGATTCATCCCATCAAAAACGCCCAGTATGTATGCAATCGACGGCTGTGAACTACACACTACCTTCCCCTTTCTGAATGACCGCCCAGCGGAAATGGTGGGCAGGATGCGTCTGACTTGTTTCCGGAGGAAGTTACTCAAGGCCATGCCAACACTGCTGTATTTCAGGATGAAAGGGAAGTATTTTAAACTATAAAGTGTAATCTAAAAGTAATGAAGCTGAGAATCATGATGTTGATGATTAGGGACATTTCAAAAAGTAAAAAAGTCCAATGGACATGGTGGCTCCATGAGAGATGCCATCCCAGGGCAAGGCAGAAGCATTTCCTGCAAGCAAGAATACAGAGGATCTGCACACTCACCTGGGAGCAGCCTGGGGCACTGCAGACAAACGGCCTCTCCTGCTCCAAGTTCATCTTGGATTCCTCATAAATCTGAAGGATTAAAGAAAAACAGAAACCCATGAGAATCTCCCTCTTCTGCTTCAGATGCATGAGAAAGACAATCCCGGGGAGCCTTCTATCGCCATAAACACATGAACACGGGTCCTGTTTCCCAGTTTATTGGTTCTCCCTACTTGAGTTCCTAGTGCGCTCTCTTGAGTGCATGTTAAAGAAAAAGGTCATATCAATGCTAGAGCCTAAAGCCTCACTACGCAAAGCTGACTGATGGTTGCTACTGCCAGGTAAGACCTAAACTTCCCAGCATTATTCCAAGGCAAAGTACACAGTACACCTCCCCCAACTCCCCCCTCAATCCTATTGAGAACTTTGAAACTGGCTGATTGGGATAGTCAGAGGGAAAACTTCAGTTCTGTGTTCACCAGGCAAAAATTGAACATGGTCAAAATCACCTTTGCAAATGACCCCAGATGCCAATAAAAGTGTGGTCTACATGATTCTCTCAGTAGCACACCTGTGACTGTTGGCTTTGTTTCTTTTCAATGATAGGAAGGACCGTGCACACTTCAGGCACATTATTTAGATGATTTTCTAAATACTTTAAAACCAATTTTAGATTTATGTATTTGTATTACAGGTGCTTTTTAATGGTACATGGGTCTATGGCTGAGTTTTAAAACTGCCTTTACCCTGAGCACAGGAAGAAACCTGTTTCTTTGCAATGCTGCCTGTGGGTGGTCCCGAAAGGAAGACGATGGCAGCTTGGCATCGTGGAGGAGTCCCACGGTGCTGAGAGAAGCAAAGACATCCATCTACCTTGTACAGGTTACACCTTCTTCCCCACACACTTATTATTTAGGGAAATAAATGCTCCCTCTCACTCTCCTAAAACATAAAGCGAGGGTGTTTACCTTTGATAGCATTTGCCAGTCAGACACCAAACATGCAACTGGACTAAAAACATAACGAAAACTAGAGAAGACGCAAAGACACAGCATGCATTTTCAACTAAGCAACGCCTCACTCATTCCTATAGAGTAGTGGTTCTCAGCTTATGGATTGGGGGTCAACTGACCCTTTCACAAGGGTCACATATCAGATCTCCTGCAAATCAGTTATTTACATTGCAATTCAAACAGTAGAAAAATGACAGTTATGAAGTAGCTACAAAATGATTTTATGGTTGGGGGGGGTCACCACAACATGAAGAACTGCATTAAAGGGAGGTAGCATTAGGAAGGTTGAAAACCACTGCTAGAGGAGTTCCCACGGGCTGTCCATATATGTATGTAGATACATGTATATACATATATATACATGTATATATACACATGTATATACATATAGATAGATATGCTACAGTGGTTAGCATAATTTTAATGCTGTTCTAAATTAAGCATTATTATATGAATTCCTTTCTTTGTTTATATTTTTATGAGATGATATTTTTAATTTTTATTTTTCAATTGGCACATATTTGTGAAGTATAAGGTAAAAATTGAGCAACTCTTATGCAACCTCTAATGTTCAAACTGGGGTAATTAGTCCGACTCCTTCTAAACATAGTGTCTTTGTGTTTGGACCCTTCAAACGTCTCTCCTCGACTTCATTACAATGTATGTAAAAGGTTCCTCTAAACCATGGTCACCTTACTGTATTATATTTATGAGAAAAAATAAAACATAAATGTATTTGGAATCTTTCTGCCTGCTCCTGTTGGAAGAAAGTTATGAGCAACAAAAATAACTTCTATTTTTTACTTATTTAATTTTGCCTTGCCTATCACAGAGTATCCTTCCTTCCTGCCACAAGAAGTGAAGAGGAATAATTTTTATTGGGGAAGTAGGATAAACAGAATAAAAAAGCTTATCCATTAATTAAATCTGCCGTATTTTTCTAGAAAAACAACAACAGCAGAAACTTTTCAATGCTTTCCTGGAAATGCCTCTGCACCCATGAGTCTGGTCTTCATGACAATGGCCTCTCGTCTGAGCGTCCTCTCCTTTACAATAGGGGTAGCAATATCCATCTTCAGCCCCACCCTTCCTGTATCTGATACCTTGGTTTGGAGTTTGGGAGACATTTGAAATCATGGAGAAGAGTGTGATATCTTGGAGGTGGGAGAAGTTTGGGAGTGTTACTGGAAACTCGCTCCAATATGAATCATTCCCTGTGTGTAAAATGACAAATTCCTATTTATTCCTTTGTTTGCCCGTGTGGCTTTTTCTTGGGTGCCACTTGGGAACTTTGTTTGCTAATGTTATGAAGGAACAGTGTGTTTACAATCAAAAACAAGATTACATGATAGTTAAGTGGGAGAGTTCTATATATGCACGTTTATGACTGAAATCAGAAGGTAGTAATTAATGATAATTAAATGAATGTCCCAGCAACAGCTATTGCTAAGACTCTAAAGAGCTTAACAAGCCTATGTGAGGAGAGACTTGGCCAAAGTCAGGGGTTAAGTCTAAGGAGAAGTTGCCTTTCCACTGTAGTCGCTGCTCCATCCCAATCCTTGACCCAGCAACATGCTGGCTTTCCCCAGAAAGTCAGGCTCCTTGGACTAACACTCTACAGCTCTGGTTGGTAACAGTCCTGGCCTCCTTAATCATCAGTACCAATTTCCCACTTCAAATGTAATACAATTCTGATGCTCATATTTGTCTATATATCGGGTCCAGTCTCACAGACTTACTCTGTGGAACTGAGCCTATATTGTGTGGCTGTCATGTTTAGAGGAATATGATTAACCTAATTCAATAACTACTGACATGTGTCAGTAAAAGAATCTATACTTCAATGGACATCATATGAGAAATACAAGGTCTCTTCTCAAACAATATCATCCTCAATCCTTTCTACTGAGTTACTACAGTTATTCTTTTAACTTTGCAGACACAGATGAACCTGTGGCATTTTATCGCATGGTATGCAATAAGTATGGCGCAAATCTGTTTGGCAAGTTAACATCGGATTAGAGTCTGGAGGGACCCAGCCGTTGCTGCCATAAAGCAGATTCCAAGGATTCAGTGAGGTCTCCTGTCCATGGGTGTGCATACACTGTATAAACCTCAACCACTTAATTTTGATGGTCTATGATTCCCACACGCAGTCTTCGCAAACAATATTTGCTTGGTAAGTCCTTCCTGTGTAGGTGCTTGCAATAGATTTTCTAAATGGAATCTCTCTGCCATGTAGGCCTCATTACTTTTATTAACTGGTATGATCTGGTCTGACTCATTAGTCAAGAGGCATGGTTGAGTTTTACAGCCCACTGTTATGGCTCTTTTCTAGTGCAGAGTGTGATAATTACACTCTCAGACCCCTACTGCAGCTCTGTGCAGGCCCTTTTCTCCCCAGCGACTGATTCAGATGGGCTGTAGCCAGGTTGTTTCACATGGTACTCAGAAGTAAGGCCTCATCCTCTCATTTCCCATTTAGTTGTTTTGCTGCCTGGGAATATANCAATCACCATATTCACCATATCCTGGGTGTCACTGCCTAGAGCCTCCACAGTAGGCACTCAATAAATATTTTGTGTAATGGATAATGAATCTTGAATCATTGCTCCAAATTGTCCAAACAGCCTTCTGCTCTCAACTTTAGAGGCAGCTGTTTTGCTCAGGATCAAGTTTTCAAAGAGTTGAAAAGATCGTGCTGGCCACTGACTCCTCTTGCATCTGGGTATAGTCTTTTAAAAAAGAAAATCTCCCCAGACCTCGTGGGGGAAAATCCAGAGATGCTTTTTTGGTGGTGGTGGGGGGGGGAATGGGAGGAAGCTAGTCTCTGTCCGTTTATTTAATCATAGACATTGCACTGGAAAAAAAAACTGAGTTCCTGGGCTGTGTGGGTAACTCACCCCCCACCCCAGGATGTACATGCACACTCCCCACCAATCCTGGGATGTACATGGCCCTCATAAAACACCCTTGAAGAAATCCTGAGTTTGGATGCACTGGCGAGAAGCTGTCCCACTGTGGCAGATGTTCGCATCACTTAATAGTTTTTAAATAGTACCATCTTAATTGCCCTTTTCCTAAAGTCACACTCACTGTTCAGCTAAAATGAATGCTTCATGATTCTAATTTCCTTCAGCCTCTTGGAAAACAATTAAAAATCCTAATCACACAGTTTAGCCTCACACCGAGGGAGTAGAGGTTTTCTCGGTTGACAAGGAGATGACAGGCTTGATTTATACTGATTTATACTTCAATGCACCCTCTGCTGCCACTGCATTCCTCTGGCTGCTAAGTGAGCTAGAATCTCTTTCTTTGTTCAGGGTTTGACCCCACAAATTCCTAGTCTAAAATGGGAAGTTAGTCCATAATGACTGAGGCCACCCATCCATTCCAAAGCTTTGCTGGCCATTAAGAATATGCTCAGAAAGACTGTTTCCCAAAAGGTAAACACTGCAAGAAGAAAATGCTGGTAAAAATTTAGAGAGTCTACACAATGTACTCTAAATATATACTGAACTAAATACATCGTTCACAACTATTGACCCAAGGGGATGTCTCACCATCCAGCTCCGAGGCAGCATAGCCAATCCTTTGTTAACGTTGAGTTCTAATCTTAGTGGAATGGCCCAGAATTGTCCCAGTCAAGTCACACAATGGTAGGAGATTTGAAATGGTAGAACACTAAAAGGATTGCTTGTATCTGAAAGCCTAGCACCAACAATGACAAGAATGTTTCAGACACAAATTGAATGTCAGTGAACACTGACCTACTGACATGTCTCCATCTCTGGTACCATTTATCTCATTATGGGTACAGTATAGATCCTTTATTTTAAACTTTGGCTGGCATATATTGCCCTACCAAGAGGCTAGATGTAGTCTTTTTGTCAGAGTTCACCTGAAACAAATCCCTGCCTTGCTGAGCCTCCCAGACCCTTGAATAAACTCCAAAGAAGCAAATTGCCCCTCCAAACTCCCTGAGGTGAGTTCTTGTGGGAGAAAGTCCCATTGAGTGAGGCTCCTACTCAATACTGTTTCTCTAAGAACAAAGATGATTTAATGAACTAAATTTATTACGGCCAAAGCCAATTTGCTTTTAGTCAGAAAGATTAAGGCACCGACAGTACACAGTAAGAAACCAACACACCCACTACAAACACACTCTACATTCATTTTATTCTAAAATGCCCAAATTGGTCTCCCAGCAAAGATGCAGGCTGGATCTCAACCACTCAAGTCTAGCTGTCAGAAAAATATTGTATTTTCAGTTTGGGGCTAAGGCTTTCCTTGAGGCCAGCAGTCTAACTCATAGTATTTCCTCATCTGTGAAATGGAATCATAGTAGCCAACCCATTTGAAAGCAGAACCCTTCATAGAGGAGCTGTTGGGAAAGAGAAAAGGCAGAAGCTGATAAAAAAAAGAAAGGAAGGAAGGAAGGGAGAAAGAAAGAAAGAAAGAAAGAAAGAAAGAAAGAAA
>LOEQ01000552.1:616122-633641 GCA_001685075.1 Bramus lutescens | reverse complement strand
AGGGACCTCTTAGAGTCCAGAGGGCCAGTTCTATCATTCACAGTCGGTCACTGAACCAATGTCTTAATCCCTTTAAATTCCAGGGAAATGTGCCAAGCCATTCTTGGTCAGGGGTTGTGGTGGAGCTGCGAGGAACTTGATCACCGGCCTTCAGTAATCCATAGCACAGCTGTTGTCTGCAGTATTGGAGTGTGCAAATCTTGACTCGCAATAGCCAGCTGTGTGGCTTTGAGGAACTCGTCGAACCTCTCTTTGCCTATTTCCTTACATCCTATAAGAATAGTACCTATCTCATGAGGATGACTAGGATGCGGAGATTAGAGAAGTCAACATCTGTAGATGATTTCACACAGTGTCTGACACATGGTAAGTGCCGTGTAACTGCCAGTTCTTATTGCTGCTATGCAATTGAAATCTAAAACTTCTGAGAAGCACATGGCTCCCTAATCACAGAGATGTGGTTTATTTTCTGGTGACAAAAATCACCAGGAGGAAGAACACGGCATGCCAGTGTCGTTCACTGGTGGACATTTACTTTTACTCACGTATGAACCTGTTATGTTTCTGTGGACAAAAAAGCGAAGGTTCTAATCTTTGGATTTGTTTGCATATAGTTCAACACAAACTGCAGTTTCAAGACCGTGCAGCAAACTCGCATTTGCGTGGGCTCATTTCTTCAGTGTGCATTTTCTCTGCCATCATTTTGCCTCTCCATTCTTTCTCCGGGGCCTGGAAGGATTCTATGACTGTACGAGCGTCTGTCTATGACCTTGTACAACCACACCCCACAGGAGACACACACAGGGCCCAGGGTGCTCCATTTGGTTATCAAGCACACTTTTGTTAAGGTCATGTCTCCTGGAATGAAGGTCATCATCTTCAAGGAGTGAATGACAGTCAATGACAAGGACGTTGGAGTAATTCAGAACTGACCTCCGTCCCAGTTCTCTGCTCCTTGCTGTTAAGATCTGAATGTCTTTGGACACACTAACTAACTTCTCTGAAGTGCAGTTCTCTAGTCTGCATTAGGAAAGAGAAAATAACAATCACTGCATAGATTTCCTGTGAGGACTGAGTGAGAAATTAGCTGTCAAGGAGTTGACTCAATAACCGTCGACACTGCCCTGTTGGTGCGAAGGGAGGGGGTTATGAACTGGTAGCTACGGTCTATGTGAAGAACAAGGTCAAGTTCTAAGAGACTACGAAAAGTAGAAGAGAGTGTGCTTAAGGCCTTCAGAGAGTGGAATAAGCTAGTACCTTCTGTTCTTTTCTGGTGTCTGCCCCACCCACACTGCCTGGCATCCTTGGTCTGGTAGATCTGCCTTACCTCAGGTCTGCAAAATCCTGAGCTTCCAAGTCCCAGATCTAACCAAAGCTTGCTGTCATCTTGATTAAAGGAGAAGTCCAAGGTTTTATTGCTCAACCCCACAGCTAACGCTTGAGTTCACTGAGAACTTCACAAGAACTCCTACTCTGGGTGTAGGCAAGAGATCTGCAGTGGCGGGGGGCTCACCAACAGAAGCATCTCTGATTGCTCAGCAGCACTGGCTTCCAGACCTTGCTGAATCTTTGGAGGCGTCCTGAGACAGGTAGACTCTGTCCCAGCAAAGAGGCCAATGCTTGTGCTCACGCACGTCCGCGGTAGCTCTTGGACCTCATCTTTGTCCCGGTGGCAAGCTCTGCCACTCAGAAACTCCTAGAGGGCAGGCGCTGCTGCCCTGCTGCCCCTCATCCTCCCTTCTAAGAGCCCTCGCTGCTCATCATCGGCTCTCACGGGTTTAGTTTGGTTTGGGTTGGATTTTTGAGGTGAGTCTTGCCCTCCAGCCCAGTGTATCAGTGCATCAGCTAATTTCCTAAACATTGTGGCAAACACCCCAGAAGAGCAGCAGAAGGCAGACGGGGCAGATTCTGGCTCCTGGTTCGAGGGCACAGTCTGTCTTGGTGAAAATGGTACAGTGACAGTGTGGGGTGGCCAATCTGGTGCCGGTGTCACACCTCGTCTATCTCACAGGTGGCCCGCTTACTGTCTTTTTCGTCGGTTGCACGCCCTGATCCCAGCAGGCCACATGCAGGCTGGGTCCTTCCTCTTCAGGTAAACCTCTCTGAGCACATCCGCAAAGACACACCCAGAAAGATGTGTCACAGGTGATTCCATGACGGTGACAATAACAATTATCCATCATACTCAAGCTGACCTGGAGCTCACGATGCAGCCCAAATCCAGAATCCTCCCACCTGCACCTCTCCAATGCTGAGATTACAGGAAGGCGCCAACCACACTGGCTCTTTACAGTTTCTTACTTTAAGCACAGGGACTCACACCCACCTCTGACTTTCAGTCACTAGTTTCATTCCTACCCTGGGGCCATCTTCCAGAAACACTGCCTTCAACATGGCAGAGATTGGATGCTGTAGGCAGCCCCCAACACTCCAACATCTCCAGGCTCCTTCTGGGACTTCACTTAGGATACTCTCTTGTAAACTCAGCCTTTCCCAAAGCGACCCTGATCAGGAAGGACATTAGGATGGTGATGCTTTTCTGAGGTTTTGGTCCCAGGGAATATTTACATTTAGCCCCAAGAAGTTAGCCACGTGGAAGATTCCAACAAATGGGGTAGGGAGCTGTGATGTGACTCCCCCACCCCTGCAAGCCTTCTCCTTCTGCCTATAGCAGAATTAAC
Source organism: Bramus lutescens (assembly GCA_001685075.1). Lineage (NCBI taxonomy): Eukaryota > Metazoa > Chordata > Mammalia > Rodentia > Cricetidae > Bramus > Bramus lutescens. The sequence goes on along the minus strand of LOEQ01000552.1, from coordinate 630,960 downwards.
ACTACCAACATGGTCTGTGAACTGTATGCGATCATATCTTCTCCACTGTAGCTGTTCAAAGGGATTGGGGGGAGGAAACAAAAGACTGGAGGAAAGGGCTGTGTGTGTGGAAGGCGGGGTTTACTCTGCAGCTCCAGGGGTCGAAAGAAGTGTGCGCAATGCCATAGCTGAGCCTAAGGGCAGTCCACCAAGAAGTGAGTTCTCTAGGATAATCACAGACCATTCCAAATGTGTCCTCTGCTCCTCTCCTCCTCCAAGTTCACTCTCTATTCACCGCCATCCCCGTACTTCTTTGCTTGGTGGACTAAAGGCTCTGCACTGCCTGCTGGAACTTGGGTAATCTTGGCTATGTCACCACACAGCAAATAACTCCCTTCTCACAACTACCACCTTCCCTGGCTGAATCTTCCCATAGTCTCCTCCTGTTGCAGCCCCNCTCATCCAGGGGCCAGCCCTGTTCTGTCTCGCCATAACTTTGGGCCAAGTTCATTCAGGGTATTTTTCTCTCATGATCCTTTCCAACGTGAAGAGACTGACTGACAAATACGGTGGTCTCTATCTCAGAAATATTCCCCATACTCTAATGCTTGGAATCGGTGTGGTACCAAACCTTCCAGACAATGAAGTAGATTTTCACAGCCTGCTCCTAGAAGCGAGGAGGTATCCAGGATCCCGTGGAGGAACTAAAAGACTGTGCAGATGTGCTTTGACAGCTGTTCTAGTGGCTCTCTCATCCCAGGGCTCACAGACAGAGGAGAGCCAGGCCAAGCAGCAGGCATATTTACATATGGGAAGGGGGCATGCTGGGAAATACTCTGTGCAGCAAAGCTGGCTTGCAGCATGAAAAGCTCAAGCTGAAAGACAGAAGGGAGGGCATCTAAGATTTACTACTGGTTACTTAGCCATCACCACAACCCTCTGAAGGGTGTTGGCAGCATACAGAGAGGAGGGAAAGAACTTCCCCAAGGACCCAGTTTGAAGGAGAGATGCAGGAAGGAAAGGAATATCTACAAAGTCTAGAGGCCTCCGGCTCTTCCTCACCCCAAACATGGTTTTCTGTTTATTCTTATTGAAATGCTCCACCAGCAGACTAATCAGGGTCAATTTCCTTGTAGTAACAAACACACTCTTGGGCTACACTGCCCGTACCAAACTTACAATCTACTATACCTTCATGTGTGTAAGACAAGAGTGACAATTAGATGGAATTTACTAGAAAGACCACAAGCAAACCAACCATAAGACCCTACTTATGTTAATGACACCTTTTTTTCAAAGAAGGTGCTATTTTACCCTTTAAGGTTGTTTTGTTCATTTCTACAGTGTGCCTGGGTTTGGCTTCTTGGCTGTCTCTGTTGGGCTGTTTCTGTCCCAGCAAGGGGCCACAGGTCCTATGAAGTCACCACCTTGCACCTGTGCTTGCTCCACTCACTGCCAAGGCCAGGGAAAGTCGGGCTCTCTGCTTCCTTTTGAAAGCCTGACAGTCACACCTTCTATACTTCAAAGCCACATGGAATGACCTCAGTAGGGTGACATAAATGGACACTCACAAGAAGGATTATTCATCCTGTGGCTTTTCCATATGGGAAAGAAACAGCCATTAGTGGACCTTAACAGAGCTTAACAGTTTACAAAGCCATTTTCCATACATTAATTTAATTTGGTTCTTAGAATGATTTATGGGATGGCTGTATTTTTCTTATTATTTTACGGATAACAAGCCTGACATTCAGAGAGGGAGAGTCGTATGGCTGAAGTCACACTATTACCCGTAAAAGGCAGAGCTATGACTTGAATTCGGGCTCTCTGCTCCTAGCCATTTGAATCTTCTCAACACAGAAGTGAGAGCCATTTCAACAGGTTGGGGGTGTTTCTAGACCTGGAATAATTAATCTAAGTAATTTGAGTATTCAATACAACACTGTCATCCTAGAACGCTCTGGCCTCCAGGATGTTTTCAAAGAAGGATGTAGACTGTCCTCTCACCTTGGGGGCTGGAGATACTGCAGCCAGTTCCAAGACAGCACCTCCCGCACAACTCAAGCGACAAGATGTTTGGCATGGCATTCTTGATTAAGCTCCTAAAATACCAGCCCCTCGTGGGAGACTCCAGCTGTGCTGAAGCTACAGGGTTCAGACATTTGTCACTTAGCAGCCGGCCTTCAGGGTCTCCTGCCTTCTAGGAAATGCAGAGGCAGCCTTGAGACTCCTTCCCTCCTTTCCCAAGATAAGGCCTAGACAGGGATGGCACTGAGAGTATCCTAGCAGTCAAGCAGCCAGGCTATCTGAGAGCATGCCTGCTCCCTTCACACTCCAGCTGTGTGGCTGCTATGTGCCTGTTTCTGAAACAGCACAGCAATCGAACTAAACAGGCTGCTGGGATATACACCACACACATCAAAAACTCGGCTAGCCCTCCACTGAAGAACGATGGTCTTCATGGGCTTCAACAAGAACTGCTGGGCTATGTCCTGAAGAGGCCTCACAGTATTTAAAAACATGTAACAATCTTGTCTTCATAAAAAATCAAAACAAAAGGTACACATAGGATGAACAACTGCATGTAAACAGGTTAAATAATCGGCATCAAACAGAAAAACTCCTGAAAAGATATAAACTGCTCCCAAATGATGAGAATAATAACACTGAATAATTTATAACAAGTGAAGAATGGATTAATAACACATATGCACATGCATACACTCATAAGCACACAAAAATGTGCATACAGTCACATGCACACATACCCCCACATGCATATATGCACACACATATATTCATATATACCCATGTATGCACACACTCGTACATATTCACAGTTCATGTACATAGAAGCACACACAGTCACATGTACTCATAACATATATTTATGCACAAACATACACATAAACATGAACACAGATACATGCAACACTCAAACATGTGTGCCCCAGAGATATGCTTATGTACACGCAACATACACACACACGTTCATACACACAAATTACTTCTCATAATGAAAAGCTCAGACCCACGTACATGACTTCGCTAATGAATTCTACTAAAAACAAAAAACCCATTCAAGGGCAATAACACAAATAATTCAGAAACTCTTCCCACGTGCCTCCCCTCTCCAAACAAACAGGGAAAACACTTTCCAACTTACTCCTTGGAGCCATTATCCTCTGATATGAAAGCCAAAAGCATCCCAAAAAAACTGCACATAAATATTTCTTATGAATATAAATACAAATTCTTTCAACAAAATACTGGCAAACCAAATCTAACCACATATAAAAAGGAATATACACCATAACTAAATGAGCTTCATCTTGGGATTACAAGGTTGATTTAACATTTATAAAGCAATCAATAAAGTAGTGTGGATTAATACAAAATCACAAAGCCACATTATACTCTTCACAGGCACATGCAAATTACTGACTAAATGTGACATCTTTTCCTAATAAGATATTTAAAAACCCAAGAAAGTAAAGAATTTTTCAAGCCAAGAGCTACCTGAAACAAAAAATAAAACAAAACCCCACTGCCAACAGCACATGAACTAGTAAAATAAATGATTTAACCTGGGGGCAGAAACAAACAAACAAAATTATGTCAGTTGTCACTACCACTCACTTGAGGATCTAACCTGGGCAACCCGGCAAGGAAGAGAAAATACTGAGAAATCAGCCAGTGAAATAAAAGAAATCATTAGGAGTGAAGAACATACTCAGCAAAGTCATAAAATAGAAGCCAACACAGAAAACTCAATTGTGGTACTGCCTGCTAGTGAGAACACTGTGAAATGAAATTCATGATAGAAATAAATCATAAACACTTGGGGATACATTTAACAACAAAAAGTATATTTTTCTTTCTTTTTTTATACTTGGATACTAGGGCCCTGTTTATCCCAGGCAAGTGCTCTGCCACTGAACAGTACTGTGAAGACAACAAAACACCACCAAAATAAATAAAGAATAGGTAAATATGTGGAGAAAGGCTTGCAAATGGGAAGGGTTAGCATTGCTAGACAGCGATACTCCTCCAGCTGATGTGTGAGCCAATTCAATCCCAACCAAATTCCAGTTGCCTTTTCTGCTGAAGTTGGCAAACTGAATCCTAAAATTCATATGGCAAAGCAAGAGTACAAGAATAGACAAAACAAGCTTTAAAAAGAACAAAGTGGAGGGATTCATGGGTTCTTCTTTCCAAATACGTTAAAAAAAGAAACAGTAATCAAGAGAAAGGAATGCTGACAGACCTGTTGGAGTAGAGCTGAGAATCCAGGAATAAATCTCTGCATTTATCATCATTTGATGCTCAGGAAGGGTGTCAAGATCACTCAAAAGAAGAAAAAATAGTTTCAGTGCAGAGTATTTGGGAAAGCACATAGCCACATGTAAACTAATGCAGCTAGATCTCTACTTCCCATGTATGCATGCAAAAAATTAATTTAATAGATTGTGGAACTAAATGTAACCAGTGAAGCCGTTAAACTCACAGATGAAATCATAACATAAATCTCTGCGACCCCGGCTTGGGTAATAAATTCTTATGACACTGAAAGTACCGGCAATGAAAATAACACAACTAACCCATGACTAGGGAGATCAGAGGGCCAAGGAGGGAACCTACGGGTGGTGTTTCAATAAATGGACACATTGTCAAACTGCTGTCTCCGTGTTTTTGTTTATACCCAGAGATTTGTGCTAATTTCATCCTTGATCAGAGAAGCTTCCTGCATACTGGTGAAAGCAGAAACTCATGTCTGGCCAAAGTGTTGAGAATAAAGACTGTGAGTTTCTTGTCAATGGGTCGTCTATAATGACGGCCTCCATCCCAGGCTCAGGGAGCATCACAGAAGAGTGGGTGGAAAGGCTGTAAGAGTCAGAAGGTGAGGAGGAAAGCTGTGAAACACTGTGTGCAGGAAAGGCACAACTGATGCGCACATCTTCTCGCCACAGCTGTGGATGCTGATCAAAACCGGAACAAAATCAAACCTGCCAAACTTCTAGCGCAAATGCGGGAGGGCCTCCTGAGACCCACCCTAAACCGAGAAGCTCTAAGTGGCTGATGAATGCTAAGGGAGAAAAGTCACTTTTCTTTTAATATAAGTACTGGTAGGTTGCATATGGCAACCCTAATTGAACTCAGTAGTGGGTTATTGTTAATAACAATAATTGTAAAGATTGTAATAAAAGGACATGAAATCATGAGGAAGACGAATTAGTGGATTCTAGGGGGAATATGAGGGAGGTAGTGGGACTTGAATGTTAAAATAAATTGTATACACATATGATGTTTTCAAAGAAGAAATAAGATGAACATTTAAAAACGGCATCAACTTGACTCAATTGAAAGCTTTTGTGCTTTGAAGAACACCATCAAGAAAGTAAAAATCAACCCAGAAAACAAGAAAAAATTCAAATTATAAATGATAAGGCTCTAGTACCTAGAATGTATAAGACAAATAACACAAATAACAGGGGGACTAACTGTTCCAATAAAAATTTCTATGAAGAACCGCATGATACCATGACCAACATTAAGCCATTTTGAAAATTCAAACCAAAGGCCACTTTATGTCCACTACATGAGTCAAAATCAAGATGTATGATATATGTTGGTGAGGATGCAGAGAGATCAAAGCCCTTGGAGAGACTGTTGGTGAGATTATAAAATGGAGCAGCTAAAAAATGGGGCAACGGCTGTGGACAATGGTCTGGCGCTTCTTACGACTATGTTACTATGTGACTGAGTGCCTGATTTTCACGATGATGTCATCTAATACATATGCATATATCAAATCACTATTATAAAAATATATAAATATATGTGCATATATATATATTTCCAACAAATAATAAGCACTCTTTAATAGTGCTTCTAAACTTTATACCCTTTTGGAATTAAAACTTATTTTTATCCTATAAACTATTAACTTGAACATGGATACATACATGGCATCATTGTTCATAATGACCAAAGGTGAAAACAACTGAGTTGTCTACCAACTAACAAATATGGAAGCAAGATGTATATTTATATATCAAATCCTACGGAGCCGTGCTGATGCAGGCTACAACAGGAAAGTTGTGGAACCAGTGTTCTGAGTGACAGAATGAAGACATAAAAGACCATATATGTGTGGCCTTATGAAATGTTCAGAATTAGCAAATACATAAGGACAGGAAATAGATGGATGTTGTCCAGGTGGGGGAGGGGAAAATTCAGAGTGCCTGCTGATGACTATATATACATATATATATATGTGTGTGTGTGTGTATATTATATATATATATTCTCTGCTGTAACAAAAACCTGACTAGAGCAAGTAAGGAAGTGTCTTAGTCAGGATTTCTAATGCTATGATGAAACACTATGACCAAAGAGTTGGGGAGGAGGCAATTTATTTGGCTTACACTTCCATATCATTGTTCACTGTAGAAAGACATCAAGACAGGTGCCTAAACAGGGTAGGAACCTGGAAGCAAAAGCTGATGCAGAGGCCATAGAGGAGTGTCATTTACTGACTTTTCTCAGCCTGCTTTCTTATAGAACCCAGGGCCACTAGCCCAGGGGTGGAGCCCCAATGATGGACTGGGCCATCCTATGTCAGTCACTAAGAAAACGTACTACAGGCTTGCCTACAGTCCAATCTTGAAGAGGTATTTTTCTCAGCTGAGGCCCTCTCCTTCCAGATGACTGTAGCTTGGGTCAAGATGACATAAAACTAGCCAGAACAGGAAGGAGTGGCTCACAGATTTGAGTTTTTGTTTGGCTCACAGTTCGAAGAAATAAAGTCTCTTGTGGCAGAAGGCATAGCAACCTGAGGTTGGCAATCACAGTATGTTCATGGTCAGGAAGAAGACAGAGATGAATGCTGGTGTTCAGCTCACATTTTCCTTTTCAATCTATGACCTCACCCCAGGAGATGCTACCACCTACATTCAGGTTGAGTCTCTACTCCCCAGGTAAATTGTTCTGGAAGCACCTGCATAGTCACATCTAGAGGTATGTTACTTTGGTGATTCTAAATCAGGTTAAGTTATCAATGAAGATGAGCCATCATGACACAACCCTTGCCAACCTGACATCCAAATACATGCTATCATAACATTCCACCCTGACCCCTAAATTTCATTCTAATAATACAAAATGCATATAGTGTATCTCCAAAGTCCCCACAGCCTTTAACCGTCCCAACACTGAAAGTCTCTTCTGAGAGTCAAGGCAATCTTTTAACTGTGAATTCCTATAACATTAACAACAATCAGCAAACAAGCTGTATGCTTCCAATTTACAATCCAAAAGGGAAGGATGGAAGGATATCAAGAAAAGACAGGACCACATGAAACCAAAGCCCAACAAAGCAAACATCAAGCACTGTACCTCCATTTGGAGCTCTCAGTGGACTCGTCCAACAACCTTGGATAACACCACCTCTCCAGTTCTGCCACTTAGATAATTTGTGGCCCCTCTCATGAGTTTATGGCATTCCCCAGGGGTGGTCTTACGGTCCAAGCATCTCTAGAATTGTGAAGTCTCTGTTACAGTTTCAGCTTCATTTTTGCCTCAGGCAGTAGTCTCTTGGGACCTTCTTACAGGGAAAGTTATGGCACACACCACTTGGTCTCAGTACTTTATGGTACTTTGATATATATCTCCATAACACCCTCCATGTTGTGTCTCTAATGCAAAACCAGTGCCACGCAGGCAATACTGCCAAGATCTGCTGCCACCTGGAGATGCATCCTGGCTCTTCTGGTCCAAGGCTTCAGTGGTCGCCACGTGTGTTCAAGGCTGAACTGAAAGAGCACTTTCCTGGGTGGTTGTTTTGAAGCAGGGAACCCCCTCAGCCAGTATCATTCAGTTCAGGCTCTCTCTCTTAGGTGGCACTGTAGTTTCACAGGTTGGAACCTTTCATGATTGGGTCTTGCCCCCAGGAACCTCCCTATTCTCTCAGTTCAGAGCACTAGACTCTCTTTAATAATTCTAATCTCTCAGTCATAGCTAAGTCTGAAACTCTGAATGTGTGAGTTCTCTTTCCTCTCCAAACTGTATGCATTTCATATCTGTCTGCTCCCTGTATTTCTCCCTCTGTCTTTCTCAGTGTAGACCTGGATAATAACAGAGATCCTCAATTGTACCATTGCCTGACTGCTGTCCTATCTTGAAATTTCCTCCACCAAACAAGCTGATCTATGACTTTCAAAAATCCAGCCTTTCTCAGCTTCTCAGGACAAGGGCAGAATACAGTCAGATTCTCAGCTAGAATGTCACATAAGCAGCCTCTAGCCAAGTTCCCAATAGAGTATATCTTGTTCCCTCCAAAACTTTCTTGCTGGGTTTCCACTGTCTGCACTTCTCTCTGATTTCTGCTCTTCTATATTCCCACCAGAAGGCCCCTTTAAGCTCAGCTTACAGCATCCTAGGGCCTTTCTAGCCCACAGTTCCAAACTCCTCTCCTCTCCTCCTGCAGAGCAAAGGCCTAAGAACCACGTGGTCAGGATTATCACACCAAACACCGCTCCTTACTGCTAACTCTTAGTACTAACTTCCTGCAGGATTTACTTTTATCATTGCTATGACAAATACTTGAAACGAAGGGTCATCTTGTCTTAGCATTTGAGGATATAGTCTAGTCTATCACGGCAGAGAAGGCAAGATGGCTGGAACACGTTCCGTCTAGGAAGTAGTGCTCGGCTCACTTTCCCCTTTTTAGTCCATCTGTGACCTAGGCCATGGGATGATACTGGCCACATTCAGAGTGAGTCTTCCTTTTTCAGTAAAGCCTTTCTGGAAACATCTCTACACAGTTGTATTTTGACAATAACCTACATGCAGTCAAGCTGACAATAAAAATTAATCATTACACAATATTAAGATAGTGGTAATAGTTCTATAGTGGTATAACATTGGGTTACATACTTCATAGGGAAGAATTTATGGTGTATAAATTATATCTCAATAAAGCTTATATGAGCATCTACAGAGATTAGAAAGTCATGTAAGTAGTTTCAATACATTCTACCCCAGACAGTCTATCTCAGGCAATGACAATGGATTTACCAAGTTGATGTTTTTCTTATAAATTCTACAAAAATATTTTTAGATGGTTTCTATAGATATAATCTCTTATGATACAAAAATGAGGACATGTTTTAACATGAGTTTTCTGTGTTTTTATTCATATAAAATAAAAGTCTACGTACAGAACCATATTAAAGTAAGCTATTTTACAAAGCATCTGTTTGGGAAATGTTACAATGATAGGAAGGTGTAGATACTACAAGCAGCACTGAAGGTCTAGCCTCAAGTATGCCAGCCATCAATTCACATCAAATACACGCATTTCATTAGTCAAAAGACACGCCCAGGTTTCCAGACACTAGCCATGATGAGGTGCTGGGAAATTATGACTCCTTACACACATGTATGCAGGAAAACAACTCTCATCTGCTTTCTACGTTTAATAACAAAAAAAATGACCTTCAGAAAATGCTGGAGACTATGGCCTACTTTATCGATAGCTGGTGCAATGCAAACATTTATTGAGTGCACATGTACATCCTTCTCTGGCCTTTGGAAACCCTTTCCTGTGATTGCGACTGTGCTGAAGCCTCTTAGAGAGACTGCCTGGGTTTGCTACTCTTTCCTCCTTCAATTCCCCTCATCCTTTCTTCTTCTCTTCTGATGCTTAGCTTCTTCTCACGCCCTCTTTCTCTTCCCCCTCTAACTGGATGGACCCTCTCAATTCTCCTACTCTAGATTTACCCTTTTGCTCCACCTCTGCTTCTCTCCCTTCAAACCTAGCTCTCAAGCTTAACCTTGCTCCTAGACCGACGCAAGCTGTTGACCAATATTTATGCATCACTTCCTGCAGGAACTGGATTTCTTCCTGTCCTCAGTGGAACCCCCCTAAGTAGGTGCTATCATTATTCTTAGTTTTGGTTTTTTTAAAATGAATATAAAAGTCTGGCAGAATAAGTCCCCTGGCCCAGTTGAGTCTGCTAGACTCCAAGATCTTCAGTCTGACTCCCTGCCATTCTGCCTCAACTCCAGAGCTCCCACACTGGCTGAGGCACACACGGAAAGCCACCTATGTGTCAAGGTGCTGCCGCTGTGCTTCCTGGACTCTCCAGTCTTATTTATTGTGCCTCCTTGTGTCCTTTAGAAATAATCTTTGCTATCACTATCTTGATAGTGGGCACTCTACCTGTAAATGACTTAGGAGCACTCTGTGGGGTCTACCAGGTCCTGCTTCTCCCCTCACCCCATGGAATCCTTTGGAAGACAAAGCCTGATCTCATTAGAATTCAAATTTCAGGCTCTGGAGTAGGAGTTCATGACTACCACGCTATGTGATGGATACCCGCTTCACCTCCTTGTATGTCAGGTCCCTCCAGGTAAATCAGAGGAAATGCTAATGTAATATGCATCTTACCGAGCTTCTATGAAGTATAGAGCAACAGAAGTAATAAAATGAGACATGGTGAACATGTCTATATTTCTAGATAAATGCTTCCCAATCATCTTTCCTCTTCAATGCTTTTCGCCTATACCTCTGCTATTCCTGTAAACTTTTACTTTCTTCTTATAAACTCGATTATATACATTTATAAAATGCCTAATTCCATAATTTCTCCTGTGCAGATGTCACATGACTCTAACGGGACTGTCACCATGAGCACATAGTCACAGTGGAAGACAGGACAGCAGTGATAGGAAGTGCAGCTTCGGTGAAAGCTAGCTGCAGAATCTAAACAATGCCAGCCTCACTGTCCACAGCTACTAGATAGGGAAGATGGAACAGACCCTGGGAAGGCAATGTATTGGAAGCATGTGTCCAGTCAGGGGATCGGGAACTCTCTAGACAAGCTGGACTACAAGCCCACTGCTCATAGTGCTGCCCCCCACACACACACAGCCAGGTCACGTTCTCGGCAGCGTGTGGCATCCAGTCCAGTAGGAATCAGTGCCTCCCACTGAAGGAAAAGTGTGCCATGGGGAGAATGCAGAAAGAGAATTTAAAATAATCCTGTAAGATAAGTTTCCAGAACCTAAAACTAGTTCCATCATCCCCGGAAACCTAAGCGGAAGCACAGCCCTGGGTCAGCTGCAAGCCTCATTTTCTTAGGGGACTCTGCATCAGAAAAGGGCCCTTGGCCCGAGTTGCTTTCAGTACACAGTAAAGACAGTCAGCATACACGTGTGAACTCTGACGGACAAATGGAAATCCGAGTTAACTGGACAAAAGGAAGGGGTGGGATGTGCAGAGGCGGCCAGGTTCCAGCTCCGGAGTTGCACTCCCTCGCTGAGAACGTGAGCGCCACGAGGCATTCGTGTTGATTTTTCCCAGAGGACGAGGAGGAAGGCCAGTTGCATGGGGGCGTTAATGTGGAGGGGTGTGGGCCCTGCGGCGGAGACTCCTGTGGTTACATTCTTTCTTGGCAGGCAGAGCAATAGGGTGTGGGTGTCCTGTCATCAGATCTGCGTGACATTGGCCCAACCCATTACATCAGCAGGAATCGCATCCCTCAGGGAGAAGTGAAGGCCAGGGCAGCAGGGCCAGCACATCCCACAGCAAGGCATTACAAGCTGCTGCCTCTCCCCTGCCCTGCTCTTTCCGGACACCATGGGAATTGCCACTCCCATGGCCCACCACACTCAGGCACCACCTAGGTGTTTAATTTATGTTCGTGTATTTAATTCCCTCAATATCCCTTCCAAGGATGCAATCACATCCATATTTTATTAGTGACTTAAGTTGGGCTCGAGGAGGTGAAGTCATTGACCATGAGCACATAGCCAGTGTTTGGCAAAGCTGGGATCCAAGCAAGACCCATCCGTAGCTAAAAGCCCCTGTGTTGTGTGATGGGACGCCATATTCTCTCAAAGACTCATCTTGACACAGTCTTTTCCTGACTGCCTATATTGGGAACCATACGGTAGGGGTGATAAGCCTCTTTTACATTATTCTGTGAAGTTAAAATGCACCTTGACATAAGTTGTATTGCATGGTTACATTTCCAAAGCCCTACCCCTCCATGTCACATATGCTCGGCAGTTCTGGAAGCAAGGCCCTGGTTCTGCCCGTCCATCTCTTTCAGAAACCTTCCACGTGACACTGGAAATCACAGCAACGTTATCAGACACAACCGAGCCTGCTGGCATTTCCAATGTCTACTTAGTCCTGCACTCACCCTTTTTTGATTCATTCAGTCAGAAAATACTGAGTTGGGAAATGTTACCAAGCTATCTTGCTAGACATGGGAGCCATAAGATGAACACTGTCTCGGGATTTCCCAAGCACAAACTAAGCCTGTCTTCCACTCTAAGTTTCTGATGTCAGGTTTTGTCTCGACTACTGGTGTAAACTGTGTGTGTGTTCAGTCATTCAGTGAGCACAGGGTCTTCTCTTTTCAGGGTCCCAGTATCGCGATATTCTCTTGCTGCTCTGCTTTCTAAGCCTAGAGTCCTGCTCAAAGCAAGAAATCTGACGGGACAGTTAACAGTCGCCACATGGTCTGAGTTGGTCTAGACATTAGGACCCACATTGGCTAGCAAATGAATTAAAGCCAAAGTTACCTGACTTGCCTTTACTCCACCAAACTAACCAAAGACGCTGTTCTGAGAAAAGGGCAAACCTACCACCAATCCCATTTCTGTAGTGATCCAGGTGTATCTCGCTGAGTCTCATGACGAGACAGAAATCACCATCCATTTCTCTAAGAGTTTCCTGTTCACTGAAGTTCTTCTGCATATAATATATCAATCACATCAGTTGGCATTGTCTTCCACAGGATTTTTAATTCACTTTATTTTTATGCGTGTACATGTGTGTGTGCGCGCATGTGCATACAGGGTGTATTGTATATTTTATATGTCGCACAACCTAGAGCTATATTGGAAGAGGGAGCCTCAGTTGAGAATACCCCCTCAAGATGGGCCTGTGGAGGGCATTTTCTCAATTAACAATTGATTGAGAGGGCCTAACTCACTGTGGGTGGCGCCACCCCTAGACTGGTGTTCCTGAGTTTAGTAAGAAAGCAGGCTGAGAAAGCCATGAGAACAAGCTAGTAAGCAAGACCCTCCATTCCCATCAGCTCCTGTCTCCAGGTTCCTGCCTTGAGTTCCTGCACTGTCTTCCCTCAGTGACAAACTGTGTTGTGGAACTGTAAGCAGAAAACAAACCCAGTTAACTTGTGATCATGATCATGGTGTTTGCCACAGCAATAGGAACTGAAGTGAAAAGAAAGGGTGTGTGCATGTTGGGGTGCACGTTTTTCAGGGGGTGCCTGTGTGTGCGCATGTAGAAGCCAGATGTCAATTTCAAACACCATTCCTCGGGTCCCATCCACCTTAATTTTTTTTCAAAAAGTATCTCTTATTCACGTGAACTAGCCAATCAGGCTAGGCCGTCTGGCCAGCAAGAGACTCCCACATCTTTGACTCCCCAGCACTGTGATCAGAAGTGTACCCCACCATGCCTGGCTTTGGCATGGGCTCAGGGAGTTGATATCAGTTCCTTATGTAGCAAGCAATTCACAAACTCATCCATATCCCCAGCCCCACCCTCATTTTTCAATCCATGTAAAGAACCTCCTCAAGACGGAAAACAATTCAAAAGAAGACCGAGAAGAACTCTGTCAGATCTGCAAATAAGAAACTACTGCCTGTCCTGTGGAGCCCCTTGTTTTTCTAATTAAGTTACTCAGCATAAGCAGCAGGATGGCCCAAAGTCTAGAAGTGGCAAAATTCAAAATTTTAGCAAAAGTTTTACTCATCACTAACTATTTTGCCCATAGCTAAGCAAGAGCTGCTGAGTGTGCCAGGCTGGCCCATGGCATTTTGGCCAGATTGCTGCTGAAGCCTATTTGGTAGCTTTACTGAGAAGATATAGAAAATTCAGGAGGTAGGTGTTAGGTACAAAGGAACCCCACCCCCACCAAAAAAAATTCTGGGGTTGTTGCCCTCTACCAACGAAGCCATTTCCTTATCTGTCAGAAGGGACAAAAGTCTATCTGTGGTGCCTATGAGCACGCCAAAGCGCACGGCCTCGGCACCTGGCACCTCTCGGCTCTTCTCGTCTCAGTATCTACCCTAAAGTCCTCCAGCTCATGAACTGCCCTTCCTCAGCTTCTGATTCCTGTATAACAATGCCATTTCTAGCCAAGTATTCTCTCTTTAGCTTCCTCTCTCAGTCCTCCCATCTCTCTCTCGTCTCATAGTCTGGTTCAGTCTCCTGGTCATGTTCTGCCTACTGCTTTCTCTCCCTGCAGACTTCTGAATGTCTCTGGCTATGCCCTCCCTCAGATCTACAGTGAAAACCTTCCCCTCAACCATACTTTGGACGAGCCATGCCCTCAGTTTATATATCTGGCGCCCAAACTCTCATTTTATACAGTAGGGCTTGTGGACGTTCTTCATGTCATACAGCCTTGCCCTTGACAGAGGGCCTTGTAGAGCTTGGTCTTTGGTCTTCCTCAGCTCTTGCTTCCAGATGTAATCACTTGCTTGTTTCCATGTCATTCCCACCATCCTTAGCTGCCATGATATGACGCTGAGCTGATATCAGGGTCATAGCTTTGACCTTTCGAAGCTGTGAACCAAATAAACCTCATCTTCCTGAGCAACGTGATGATTTTATTACAGTAATGAAAGACTAGCCAATGTACCTAGGCATAAGCCTGTAAGGAGAGGACAATAACAAATAGGTGAGGTCTGTTCATATGCAAAATGGCACATACGCACACCCATATCTAAAGGTAGCTTTTTTATCTACTCCCATCATTCTTCTTCTTCTTCTTCTTCTTCTTCTTCTTCTTCTTCTTCTTCTTCTTCTTCTTC
>LOEQ01000552.1:605196-616078 GCA_001685075.1 Bramus lutescens | reverse complement strand
TTCTTCTTCTTCTTCTTCTTCTTCCTCCTCCTCCTCTTCCTCTTCCTCTTCTTCCTCCTCCTCCTCCTCCTTCCCCTTCTTCCCCTTCATCTCCCTTAACTAAGACCTCCACAAAGAGTTCAGAAGAGCAGCATCAAGGGGAGATGTATTATACTGCCAAAAGCTCTTAAAAGCAGGCTGGTGGACTGGGCCTTAGTGCCCCCATTAGTGAGCAGTCTATCACAGTGAAGTGCCCTGACCAAGGACCATTGTCACATGGCTGACAGTTCCCAATCCATAACAAGGGCAGCCCATTCCCAACAGCACAAGGGAGATTTGTTTTTCAGGAGTGAAAGAAACAAACTAGAAGATGAGTCTCCAAAGACAGAGCATTCTTGCCCAGCCAGTGCCTGCTGGATATTTATGTGCCACAAGTGTAAAGGCAGTGAAATTAGATAAGCTCAAAGCCATAGATTTGTAACTTGCACTTATGTAAATATTTATGGATTCCTTGAGGGGGGAATCAATCCTTTCTGCCTTTCTCTTTAGTATATGCTTCAGAGAGAACATCTTTTTTTTTCTTCTAGAAATAGGGATGTAAACTGGAGCTATCGCTCAGGAAAATGAAGTCAGAAGCCTGCTGAAGAATGTTCTAAAGTCCATTTGTGATTCCACTCTAAAAGATTACACTGCGTCTTCTGCCACAACACCCTCTCCCCTCTGTGGCCCGGCCTCAGTGACAGAGAATGCAGGGTTATTAAGATGGCCAGATCAGTAACACGCCTTGCATGGAGTGAGGGAGAGTGGGGAGGGAGAGAGGGAAATATACTCTCTGTCCTTACCAAGGAATAAAACACACGTTCCCTCCTCTGGTAACTGACAAGCACATACCAGTCTTCTGCCACAGCTTCTTAGCTAGAGCTGCCAATCCCTTCCCTGCTTTCTGATTACCAGCCTGGCCACATGGTACCCCAGTCCATCTCTTAAAGCCCTGGTATATATGCTCTTTCTCCTCCCTCTCAATGCGCACCAAAGCCTGGTTTTCAAGACTTCCAGTCTAGGCTGTCAAGGCACACTCTCTGCTCCAGCTCTGATTTGTTCTTAGCCAGGTAAACAGATACAGAAGCCTCCATCTTCCATCCTCCAATGCCACCCTTTGGGCAATTAATTTACAAATGGCATTTTTCTTACCCACGCCAATAGTGCCCTTTCTTCTGAGTTCATTAAACCCAGTTATATCACGGTATGAAAGGGGAGCGGTAAAGAAGCTGCCGGCCCTGTGGTGTGCTTAAGGCGAAGGTTTTTATTTTGAATAAGAGAGGGAACGTCCTGAGGTATCTGAAAGAGTCCAGAACAGAGAGGAAAGAAAGCAGACTGGACATGGCCAGGGCTCTCTGTGAGAGATGGGAGAATAGCAAGGAAGAAAGGGAGCTAGGCAGAGGAGAGTGTGTGGGTAGTAGAGGACAGAGGGTTATAAGGAGGATGAGTATCTAGTGGGGAGGGAAGGACCAGAAGGACTTTGAAATGTATACCTGGTCTTCGTGAATAGGTACTATAGGAGCCTGAAAGCCAGCATGGCTTGGATATGCAGCCAGAGGTACCAGTCAATGGAGAGCCATAGGTCCCTTCTGCTAGGGGTAAGGAAAATGACTCCTTTTGGCAGATGGGGATCAGTCTCACAAGTTTCTGAGGAATGCCGGCCTTTATCTAACTGCCAGAAATTCTCCCATAGTCAGGTTGAGCTGGGTCTATACTCAATTTTGGACTAAGTGAGTGAGACTACCATTTTGTGGGGGGAATGGGGTACCCTTTGTACCTGATGACCACAAGACTTAGTTCAAACACCACTACAAAGATTGTTTGACCCCTCTTCCCATCCAGGTCCTAACTGTAAGGACTTCTGTGTGCCTAATTCTAACAGGGGGCAGTTTGTGGAGGCCTTGCCCATCTTGCAGTCCCAAAGGTTAGCCCTAGGAGATAGACACCTTTCAGAGTGTGCCTGGAACTGACTAACACCTCCTGCCCTGTGTTAAGTGAGTAATCTCAAATCCTCCGGAGTAAGCATGTGACACATGGCTAGAGGACACTCTACAAGTGGTTCTAGCCCCACCCACGTCACTAGATGATAGGTGAAAATCTCCTGTCCTTCATATGACTACAAGAGCTGAAGCGGGTATATGCACAGAGGTAGTTAGATCCCACACTTTGGTCACAGGTAAGTCAACATACAAGGACATGGGGTGGGCGTGCCAAGGCCACTACAAGATCCCTGCTCCAGGACCACAGGCTCACAATCCTCTGCTTGCCACTGCACCAGCACCACACTGAATACACTCCATCACAGCAGGACAGATCTTCCAATTGATGAAGGACCCTTGGGAGCAGGACCCGCATCAACTCATCTGTATTTTAAATATCGCGTGTATCCTGTGTTCTCAGTCCTTTAGAAAGCTATCAGTTACTCTCTTCTTTTTACCATGACGAGGTACCCGATAGAAGCAACTTAAAGGAACACATGTTTGTTTCAGCTTATGCTCTGAAGGGAGGCAGTGCATCCTGGCGAGGAAGTCAAGGCCGCAGAAGCATCAGGCTTCTGTTCACATTGCATCCACAGTCCAGAAACAGAGTGATGAATGTTGCCTCAGCTTCCTTCCTCCTTGTTGTTCAGTCTGGGTCCTCAGCCCATGGAAGGGTGATGACCAGCATTTAAGGTGGGTCTTCCCACATCATTAACCCAATCTGGAAATCACCCACAGACATTCTCAAAGGCTCCCTGCCATGAGGATTATAAACCCCAGCAAGTTCATAACCATCACAAAAGTATAGCATTCCTAGGAAGAATCCTCACTCTAAAGGGATCTGGTGCTCTGCATTAGCACCTGCCTTGCTGACAGATTAGCCCCACAGAAAGGATGGAGCCACAGGTAGACTAACAATGATATAAGCAGTTCATTTGTCACAGGCAGAAATGCAGTATACTCAGATACTGTGGGTAATACTAAGGAACAAGTTGGTCCCCACTAGGGAGAAAGAACCCTGAGAAAGGGAAGTCCTGGGAAAAGAGCCATATGCCAACAGAGCAGCCAGGAGTCAGACACTGCTAGAGCCCCCAGAGAGTACGTTCAGGTCAACCTGATACACATTAATCATCCTTGGGCCATTTTAACTGGTTAACACAAAGTGCTGAAGGGGAATCTATGAGAGAGAAGAAGCTCAGAGGAACGGGAGCTGCAGGCCGCTCTCATATAGTTATCCAGCTGGCCTGGACCCTCTTCAGCAAAATCATTTATAAATCCCTGTTGCACGTACTAGAAACAAAACCATAACATCTTCAACAAATAGTGCTGGTCAAACTGGATGGCTGCATGCAGAAGAATACAACTAGATCCATGCTTGTCACCCTGTACAAAACTCAACTACAAATAGATTAAAGACCTTAACAAAAAACCAGACACACTGAACCTGAAAGAAGAGAAAGTGGGGAATGGCCTTGAACCCATTGGCACAGGAGAAGCTTCCCAAACAGAACACCATTAGCACAGGCACTAAGATCAACAATTAGTAAATGTGACATTATGAAACTGAAAAGCAAAGGTGACCACCAATAGGGACAAAGCGGCAGCCCACAGAATGTACGCGGATATTAGCTGGAAAGATTTTCACCACCTACACATCTGATGGATGACTAGTATCCAAAATACACAAATCACTGCAAAAAGAACTAGATGTCAAGGAGACAAATAACCCAATTAAAATATGGGGTACAGATCTAAATAGAATTAATATAAGAGGAAACTCAAATGGCTGAGAAACACTTAAAGAAACGTTCAACATCCTTAGCCATCAGGAAAATGTGAATCAAAACTACTTTGAGATTTCATCTTATACCTGTCAGAATGGCTAAAATCGACAAAACAATGAGAGCTCATGCTGGGAAGGATGTGGAGCAAGAAGAACACTACTGGGGGGAGTGCAAATTTGTTCAAGCACTTTGGAAATCAGTGTGGTGGTTCTCTAGGAAGACAGGAATAATAGATTTAGCCCCAAATCCAGCTATACTAACCTTGGACATACACTCAAAAGACAAAAGGTATTTTATCCTACCACAAAGGTTAGGTAAAGATGAGGGTAAAGATGGATCTCATTAGGAAAGGGAAATAGAATAGATAGCTGCAAATGGATGGGAGGAATTGGAACAGGAGGATCAAGTTGGGAGGGGCAGGGAAGAGGGGGGTGATGGAGAGAGACAGCTAAAATTAAGGACCATTTGAGGGGTAGCATGGCAACCTAATACAGAAGAAGCTTCTTAAAATATACACATACATGAAGGTAATCTAAAAGAAATCCTCAAATAATGGAAGAGACAAAGTCCCAACTGGCTCTCTTTAGTCACCAAATGAAGTTTTCAGAATAGGGATCAGGTTACATCCAATTGAGCTGTTGGCCAAAGGCTTCCATGGGAATCCCCAAACAACACAGGCTGTTGCCAAGACTATAGGTTGCTCTCCACAAACTGACAGCAAGACTTCATTGCTGAATGCAACATTGACACAGCTCTTTGAACATGGAAAGGATGAGCTGGAACATACATAGAGCCTTCACCCCTATGCCCTCCTATCTTTGATACAGGAAGATACTCCACATGCTACGAAAAGATAAACAAAAGCTAAGCCAGCCACAAACCCCTTGATCTACAATGGTATCCTGACTGAAAGATATGTTATGGCAATGGTGGCATAAATCGTGTAGGAGTAACCACAAGGTTTGACTTAAGGCCCATTCCATGAGATGGAACCCATCCCCAACACTGCTTGAGTGATTAATACCAAAGATGAGATATAGATAGCCCAGGGACCTAGGGTAAACCAAATACTAATGTTCTAAAAAGCAATGAAAATAAAAGTATCAACAAAATGACTCTAAATGACATTCTGCTGTACTCATAGATCATTGCCTTGCTCAGCTGTCATTAGAGAAGCTTCCTCCTGCATCAGATGGGAGCAAATTCAGAGACTCACAGCAGACATTATGCAGAGAGGGGGAGACCATGGAACACTCAGCCCTATATGGGATGTCTCCATCAAATCCCTCCCTTCAGAATTCAAGGAACTCTGTGAAAGAGGAGGCAGAATATAAGAGCCAAAGGGAGATAGAGGACACCAAGGAAACAAGGTCCTCTAAATCAAGATCAACTCACATATAAACTCACAGAGACTGAGACAGCATACACAGGGCCTTTGCACATATATTATGGCTTCAAGTTTAGTGCTTTTATGGGATCACTGAGTGTGAACAAGTGAGTCTCTGATTCTGTGCCTTCTCTTGGATTTTCCCTCTGTTGTTTTGTCCAAATTTGATTGTTAGTTTTTGCTTTATTTTATTTTATTTTTATCCCTCAGAGAAAAGCTAGCTAGCAATACGCTTAATACGCTTAAGTGATTGGCCAAGCAGTGATTTAAATAATATAGTTTCTGTGTGATTATTTCAGGACTGAGCAGCCACGAACAAACAAGCAGCCTCCTACAATAGTTTTCTAACGAGAGAAAGGGAGTGGATCTGGATGGGAGGGGAAGCAGGAAGTAACTTGGAGGGATAGAGGGAGGGGAAACCACAATTTGGATATATGAGATAAAGATCTATTTTAAATAAAAGGAAAAAGGAAACCTCTCCATTCAACAAGACAGTGATGACAGCATTTTAAGAGTGAGAGAGCTTTCTACTCACATTAGTTCAATTGTTGTGGAGCAAACTGGGACATCTAGTGATCTTGCTGGTTATGTCAAAGGCCAGCAGACATGTCTAGAGTAGCAGACGCATGGTAGGCCAGGCCTACCCTGAAGCCTGTGTAGAGTCTCTGTGGTTCTACCTTTTGGCTTTTCAGCATGATTTAGAAGCGTGCTATGGCATGTAGTGGGTGGGCACAGAGATACCAATTGTCTTGATAGATAAGACACTTGACTCAGCAGATACTCCTGCGCCTTCTTAGTGACTCTAGAATGTCATTCATATAGAAGAAGCATGAGAATTATGTAAGGAGTTAGCTCGTTTTTATCAGTATGAACAGATTTTTGCATAGTTTTTAATATATGCTAAAATACTTAGAAATGCAACCTGGCAGTGAGGGAGAGAGAGCATTTTGTATAATTTGGGACCTTTCTCACAGCTGTTCATTACTCAGGGAAAGCCACTACTGCTGTCCCAAGTTACCCACACAGAGCTTCATTGGTAGGAACAGAATTCTGATGTCACAAGATGGCCCTCAACTGAGACCCAAGAATGGAACCTTTCATTAAATCTTCCAGTAGTGCAGCTCTTAGCTGCTGTGTGCTGGAACAGAAGTAAGCTCCTTCATTTCGATTTTACTTTGCATGATTTTAGTTAACTATGGTCTGAAAATAAAACATTCTAGGAATAAACAACGCAACTGTTTTTGTAATTGTTTTACATTAACTTATTGTGTGCATGTGCACACACACATACAGAACTTGCAGGAGTAGGTGATCTCCTTCCATCACGTGGATCCCAGGGATTGAATTCAGGTCCTCAGCCTTGGCAGTAAACGTCTTTACTTGCTGAGGCATCTCACCTGCCCGACAGTCCTAAGTTGTATGTATATGAACCAATATGCCTAGCATGATGAAATAGATGGCCATCCACACTATTCCATTTATGACATAATCACTCTTTTTCTTCCCAGTGTATCCATGCTGTATATTCTACCCACCTGATGTGGGAGTCCCCTCTGTGTGCTGTGATTACCATTAATGAACAAATAAACTGCCTTGGCCTATTGATAGGGCAGAACTTAGGTAGGTGGGGAGGAATGAACTGAATGCTGGGAGAAAGAAGAGGAGAGTCTGGGGGATGCCATGGATCCACCACTGGAGACAGACGTGATGAACCTTTGTTGGTAGGCCATGACCTTGTGGTGATATACAGATTAATAGAAATGGATTAAATTGGGATGTAAGAGTTAGCCAATGAGAAGCTAGAGCTAATGGGTCAAGCAGTGATTTAAGTAATACAGTTTCTGTGTGATTATTTCGGTTCTGGGTGGCTGGAACAAATAAGTGGTTCCTTGCAGCACCCACCTATTAATCACTTATAGCCATTGTGGTTATCAGACCAATTGTCATAGTATATTAATGACTATAGACAAATAGCCCTCAGGAAGCAGATTAATACTGTATTGCAATGCCTAGAGTATTGGCCTGCAGACATTGTACCATCTCAGATAATCACAAGAGCAATAATATAGTACAATAAGATATTAAAATATCCAGTTCACATAGCTCATATTCTACTGTTATTAGTCTCATTATTAGTTAATTTCTCATAATCCCCAATTTATTAAACTTTATTGTAGACACAAGCAGGGGAAAACCTTGTATTTATAGGGTTTAGTACTTACTCTGGTTCCAGCTGTTCACTGGAACACTCAGACAAGAGGGACAGCCACTCTGTGCTGATCTCTTCATTTGCTCTGGCCAACCTTATCCATTCTCTACCTTCCTTGTCCTGATCTCTGTATGAGGCTGAGCACTGTAGACTATATCTACCAGGCTACTCCTGCTCAGCCAGCAAAGGGCAGTGGCAAGATGTGCAAGGCAGTGAGGAGAGAGAGTCTTTGGTACTCTCCCATCTCTTCCATTTCTAGCATGGAAGTCTGGGCTCACATCTCCCCCCTTGTTCTTGCAGGCATAAGGGATAAGAGCTTCCAGCTTCTGCTCCTTCCTGGATGCCCCTGTCCTTGATTGGTCCCATATCACTGGCTCCTTTTGCCTTCAAGTCTTTTGACTAAACTCTTGTACTGTGTTAGCTCCCTTCAGGATACTGATTGATATAAATGTAGTTTTCTTTCAATATTGACAGAGGGTTGAGTCCAGAATGCACCTTGGATGCCAAATCTGTGAACATTCAAGTGCCCTATTTTAAATACATGGCAGAATGGTTTCATATAACCTACATACAGTCTCTCATATACTTCAAGAAACCTGTACATTGCTTATAATGGCTAATGCAATGCCAATGGCATGCAAATTGATGCTATGCAGCATCACTTAGGGAAGGAAGTTGTGCAGCTGCAGTTATTTTCTCAAGCACTTTCAATTTGTGGTTGGTTGAGTCTGCAGGTTGAAGGTCTGTGACTACACAGGGCTGACTGTGCAATTCCATTGGAATTGCATTTTTTTATTTCTTTATCCCATATTTTAGAATGATGTGTCTAGTGTTTACCTTTATCTGGAAAATTCCGTGTGACATTATAAATATTTACTAAAAACATTTGTCACTGAGGACTCATTTGAGTATGAGAGGATCAACGTGCAGTATGGAAAGGCATAACTTTCGCTTGGCAAAGAGCTGAGGATCCATAGTGAGTCTAACACACACAACAGGATCACCAGTCTGAGATGAGCTAAAGGGGATACCAGCAGATGATGCAGGAAGGCTGAGAACCCTGGCTGCGACTGATTTTTCTGGCTCCAAACAGCTGACAGCTACTAGCCATGTTAGCAATATGCTCTAGATCAGTGATTCTCAACCTTCCTGAGGCTGAGACCCTTTAATACAGCTCCTCATGTTGTGGCAAACCCCCACCATAAAATTATTCTGTTATAACTTCTTTTTTTTGTTTTTTTGTTTGTTTGTTTGTTTGTTTGTTTGTTTGTTTTTGAGACAGGGTGTCTCTGTAGCTTTGNGCCTGTCCTGGAACTAGCTCTTGTAGACCAGGCTGTCCTCGAACTCAGAGATCCTGCCTGCCTCTGGCTCCCGAGTGCTGGGATTAAAAGCGTGCGCCACCACTGCCCGGCTTCTGTTATTGCTTCTTAACTGTAATTTTGCTGCTGTTAGAAATAGAAAATTGTGAGTGGCCATCTGGGTGTTAGGAATTGAACCTGGGTCCTCTGGAAGAGCAGCCAGAACTTTTACCTGATGAGCCATCTCTCCAGCCCTGTAGAGTTTTCTAGGCTGTCTCCAGTGCAAGGCTCCCTGCGGTACCCGAGCAAAGTCAATGACACTTTTGTCCAAATCAACTTCCCAGGAAGACCTTGGTTCCTCTTAACAGCCCTGGAATTTCTTACAGATCTACAAACAGTGAATAAGCTGCCTCTGGCTTATCGTGCATTGGGGCCATTCCTCTATTTCATTATTAGTGACTCCAAACTCCTCACCACATCGCAAGAAAGCTACCATTTAAAAAAGCCATTCATTGCAGAGACTGCAAGAACAACTCTCTGTCTATATCCTGCCAAGATTTAGGACAATATAGACAGCAATGTTGCTCTCCTGTACTCCATGTTTCTCTTTTTTATGCAAAAGTCAGAAGCTGATGATAGGAAATGCACAAGGCTAGAACCTGGCACATCTGGCCATGCAGGTCAAACTCCTGTGGTGGTCCATTATCTGGGCTTGACATCAGTCATTTCTAAGTCTATGTTGGGCATTGCCTAATTCCATATTCTCTCCAGCATGAGAAATTGCAAGCCTGGTAAATAATCTTTTTTAGTACCGCTGCTTGATATACAACTCAAGCATCAGAAAGGCGGGTTAGAACAGTGGGAACTATGCTTTAGGACTGAGATAATTTCAGGAATTCCTACATCTTCAGTAGTTGTCCCTAGCCATGCATTATGTAAAGCTTGAAGGTTCCAAAGATATTCAGTATATTATAGATACCCGTGGTCATTTTATTATCTTTGTCCAACAGAAAGCATCAGAATTATTATCATCAGTCTCAAGCCATCAATCAAACATCTATTATCTATTATACTGACATTCTCCTTGGTAAAGAGAGACCCAAAATAAACAGATACAGTTTAAAAAATTAAAACTCATCAGTAATGTGAACTGATTCTTCAGAGTAATAATTTCTCTTACTATTAGAGGGAATGTATGATTTCACCCCCACATTCCAAAGCAATCCAGAGATTAAAACGATTATTGAGTCAGCCCACTTCACAAACTAGACTTTTCAAGTCTCACCATTCCTAAATCCAGGCAAGTGACAGAATTTGACTCTCTGTGTTGTGAAAGCTGAGAAGGAGATAAGAGAAATAGAAGGGAAAACACACAGGAAATTATAATGGGAATTAGAGTTATCAATGTCAATCAAATGATTTTATGCAAGCAATAATGCTTTGTAAAAGTCAATCAGCTTTATTTTGCTGTTAGGAATTCTCCTCTTTGAAAGACCCCCAAGTCGTGACATTAGAATCCTGATACAATATTTGACCAAGGAATGACTGTATCTATTCTTAACATACCAATGCTATTTACTGATTTCAATCTGCCAAATTTACCAAAAGCCTAGAAGACATAGTTTTGATTGCAAAACAGAATGTGAAAGCAAATTACCTGAAGAGTGAGTCATTCTGGAAGCTCAGAGAGGGCACAATGTGGGGCCATGAGTGGTAAGAAGAGGATAGACATGCTGTCTTCTGCAAGAAACTGATGGATGTATTAGTCTATGCTGAGTCACTATAACAAACTATCCAAGACTGGGTACTTTATATAGAATAGTTTTACACAGTTAAACATTCAAGAGAAAGATCATATGCCATGAGAGGTAACAAAAGCCAAAGTCACTTTGGAACAACCTCCTCTTGATGCCACCAATCCAATCCTGCGAGACCAAACCAACTTTCTTCACAGACTAACTTTGATCCTTTCCAGGGAGCAGACACAACCTAGAGATGATCCCTTCTCTTTTTGATACCATTAGACTGGAGAGCAAGCTCAGTGAAAACTTTTGGTTGGGACAAAACACATACACATCATTGAAAGGAAAAGATGAAGGAAAAGATATAGCCAGTTGAGATACCATCTTACTCCTGTCAGAATGGCTAAAATCAAAAACACAAATGATAGCCTTTGCTGGAGAGGATGTGGAGTAAGGGGAACACTC
>LOEQ01000552.1:579679-602206 GCA_001685075.1 Bramus lutescens | reverse complement strand
GAAGAAGAAGAAGAAGAAGAAGAAGAAGAAGAAGAAGAAGAAGAAGAAGAAGAAGAAAGGAAGGAAGGAAAGAAAGAAAGAAAAAAGAATAAAAAAGAATCACCCCTCAGTGTCTGCAGGGGATCAACTCCAAACCTCGGGTCTTTAGAAGCTCAAGTCCTTCATACAATAAATCTGTGGCATTTGCATAGATATAGTCATCTATTGTTTCATGATTGCCTATGATTCCATACACACTGTAAATGCTCCATACATTGTTGTTGTCTAGAGTATAACAAGAAAAATGTGCATGTTCTATATGTACATATTCCCCCCACATGTGTCTGATTGTGTTTACCAGCACTGTGAAATAAGCTTAGAAAGTATTTCTAACATCCGTGGAGTGCCTGCTAAGCCCTGTGCTGCCTGGAGCACCTTCCTTGGTTTTTCCAAGGATTCAGTGATGTCCATGTTGTCCCTATCGTCACTTTCCAGGTGAGAGTTTAGTAGCCAGTTTAAGGCTGGCAAGGGACAAAGCGAAGATCTGAGCTCTGCTGGTCAAATGCTCATGCCTCAGGAGCAGAGCTACTTCAGCACACTCTGTTTGACAGACAGCCGTGCCCTGAGCACTTCGGCTCTAGCAGCGCAGGGTGATATGTGAAGATGATGACTCTTGTCTAACCATCAGCCTCAAAGATGTCACCCAGCTGATAAGGAGCAAAGCCAAGGCTGAAACTCCAAATGGCCGGGTAGTTTCATGGGTCTGCTGTCAGAGAGGAGGCCAGCAAAGTCTTCACACCCTCGTGCCTGAAGAACATTTGGTTTGTATTTTCGCTGGTGTCATATTTTGGAAGCCGCCAGCAGCCACAGCATCCTGCCAAGTTAGCCCGAAATGCTCCAGTTTTTGTACAGCGTATCGGAGCTGGGTCTGGGAAGGGAGGGAAAACTCCTAAAACAAACAGATCAACTGAATACAAGGAGACGTCAGAGAGCACCCCTAAAAGAAACAGAATGTGAGGTGACGGTATCTGCCCCACAGGTTCCTTTGGAGTGTATGTTTGTGGCATTCTTACTCAGCCCACCCCCAGGAAAGATACCCAGTCTGTCTCAAGGATTCCTACTAGAGATGAGGTGGGAGGGAGATGGGGGTGGGAGACCAAAGGATTATGAAAATACCACTTCATAGGTTGCCCACTAGATTTTCATTTTCTTTGTTTGTTATCGCTGCCACCAACACGTTTGGACATGCTGAGCAAGCAGCAATCATTCCAGTCCTCTCTCAAGGACATTGTGAGGGTTTTGGAACCTGGGTCCCAGTTTCACCCTTAAGTAAAGCCTTATTCTTATTTTTATCATTATCTTGCTCTACTAGACTTCATTTTAAGGAACAAAAATCCTCCTTTTCCAGTCTAGTTGGTAAGCAACTTAGGAAAGCCTTACTGAAGATAAATCACCCTAGGATATTCCAGAACCATCTACTCTGCCAGAGGCTGTTACATAAGGATGCTGGGAACTTCCTTGTGTAAATGTGTGTGATTAGGAAGAACCCCCCTTGATATTATGGTCATAGGAGGAGGCCCTCTCCACTCTGGTGATTTAGGACAGAAGAGTTTTCTTTCAGATGCCTTCCTTTACATTCTTAGGTAATTAGATTTTCTCTGGCACCAGGAGAAGTTGAAATGAGCTCAGGAAACAGAGTTAATAGCGTTAGGTTCTTCAGGGACAGAGGTGAGGGTCAGCAGGAATTTCTCACTGTGTTATGCTAACCTATACACCCAGTAGCAAAGCAAATACCACCAGGCCATGCATCCAGTATTTATAAAGACAGCTTCTCCAATGGTGGAGAAGTGCCAGCAGAAGTTCATACCCTTCCAGACTTGGGTGAGAGGACCAGTGCTTCATTGGGCAGCCATGTTCCATTGTTGCCTTTCGGCAGTTGAGAGACTGATCTTCTAGGTGCTGACCTTCTTCACAAGCTAACCTCTGCCTTAATCTCCCAGGAAAACCAGCCACACGGCTCCCTTGGATGGGCACATGGAGAAAGAGGAGAGAAAGTACAGGTGGGGAGGCCAGGGCCACCTTGGGAAGGATGCTTCTAGTCTTGCTGTAGCCTAGATTGGTCCCTCCCCAAATTCTAACTTCACAGTCACTGAATGTGTCAGAACAAATTGAGTCCACCTCATGGCAAGGTAAGTCCCCTAGGCACACAAGCTATGGCACTAATGTTTGTGATGTCTGCTCATTCGCTTACATCTACCAATGCTGGATCGTAGGCACGCGCTGTCATGTGAGAGCAAAAGTAAATTCCCCATAACAAACTGCTCATGGGTAACCTAATGGTTAAATCACTTAGCACCATCAACTTCCATGTAGTGGAAACACATTCTGATTTCTAGCAGGCTCCATCAACATTATTTCTATATCTTGGGAAAGTGTCCTATAGTATTTTGACATCTAAGATTGTGTCAAGATGCAGAGGGAGAACTTGGTGGTGAATCAAGATCATCGGTAGCAGATTATTGTTTTTCTGTGGCAGATGCGAGGTGGAGAGGCAAAATGGGATAACGAATGGCTGAGGAGGAAAGGGGCTGAATGGCTGAGGAGACAGAGTGGCCAAAAGCTTCCATTTTTAGCTCTATGAACTTTACCTTCTCTGGAGCACAACACATATTTCCCAAACAAATGACTTCATCCCTCTAAACCCAGACTCCTTTGCAAAACAGAGATAACCGTTGGGCCCTCCCTGGGTGTGCAGCATCACGCACAGCTTAGAAGCTGACACATGTGAAGTCCTTGCTCTGCGCTCTCAAACATGTTGTACCAGGAAACATCCTAGAAGACAGACATACTTGTCCCCTGGGAACACAGGACAGTTAAGATGACTGATACTGTCTGTCCACTTTCAAGAAGATCTTATCCCCCTCTGGAGTAAAAGTCTGGCAATGTTGCTTCCAGCAAGGCAAGCAAGAAATTTCCATGGTTGCGGCCCCTTGGCGGTGAGACAAATCTACATGCTCAGCACGTACCTGGGCTCTGCACATCATCCTCATGGAGCAGGAAATGAGGATGTGATAAGAATGTGCTGCTGACCCGGCCTGCTGGCCTGAGAATCAGAGAAATTTGTCGCTCTCCTGGAGTCTCTCATCATCTTCTGCCTCCATGAAAGAGGAAGGCTAATTAGCTGGCACATCAGGTTGAACCTCAGCCTTTCTCACTTCCTGGCCAGAATCCACCTTGCAGGATTATTGTAAGGATTAGGAGAGGTGAAGCAGTTAGAGAGTTCTGGACTGTCTGGCCCAAAGAAAGTGTGCAATTAAAGTTGGCTTCTCTTATGGTTCTATGCAATGATCTTTGACTCTGCATATATTTGAAGAGCACACGTTTCTATATGTATCCACTCTGACTCCTCAATAAGAAATGGAATAGAAAGTGTACTTAAGAAATCTTAATGATGTGAAGAAAGCAAAGTCATGAGTGATACTGGCTCAAGATAAACTCTTATATTAAAGCACAGCACATACTTCAACAGAATGACCAGACACCAGGAAGGACTGGATTTATAATCTAGTTCATCATCCATAAACAATATAACCTTGGGGAAATTATATAGGGTTTCATCTTCCAAAATGTAGAAATTGAAAGAATCTATTTGGCCACTGTGAGGGTTAGATAGTACCTTGTCCTGTGTTTGACATAATATCCCACATCTGACAAACATTTACTCAAAGTCAAATAAAGCCTAAAATTTTAGGATTAGGAGATAGAGGCAAGGGGATCAGTAATTCAAGGCTAACCTCTGCTATATAGCAAGTCTGAAGCTAGCTCCAGCTACATGAAATTCTGATTTAAAAAAACAGTCATGAGTGATGGTACATGCCTTTACTTCCAGCATTTGGGAAACAGAAGCAGGCAGGTGGATCTCTTGAGTTTGAGGCTAGCTTAGGATACACAGTGAGTTCTAGTCAGCTGGGACTATATAGTTAAGACCTTGTCTCAAATAAATACATAAATAAATAAGGGCTGGAGCAATGGCAGAGCAGTTAAGAGAACTTACGCCTCTTGCAGAGGACCCGAATTCAGTTCCTAGCACCCACATGGTGGCTCACAGCTGTCCTTAACTCCAGTTCCAGGGGATCTGACACACAAGTCTGGCCTTCCTGAGCACCAGGCACATACATACATCCAAGCAAAACATTCGTATGTACAAAATAAAAAAATAATTCTTCAAAAATGAAAGTTGAGGATTAGTTCATTCAAAAAATAATTACATCAAGAAAAGAATTGTGACATTATTTGTATATTCCAAGGTATTTTCCTATTCTTCTCAATGACCCTCCCAATAATTTAAGGGAAGCAAGATAAATATGAGCCTAAATTACAAAGAGAAATTAAATTGTAATAATAATTATAAAATTAATAGTAATTGGCTGGCACTGACTCTCAAAGCTTCATTCCATGTTGCCAGTCACCAGAGGTTTGGAACAGTCTCTCCTGGCATGTGTGTCTGCTCAAAAGGACCAGGAGTGGATGATGCATTTGGATTTTTATATCTGCCTCATGGGCATGGAGTTTCAACCAAGTGCAAAATTCTGGTGTGTTCACATTGTTTTTGCCAGAAGTAGATGGCTTTCTAGTTTTAAAAAGAAGATAAGGAGAAATGCTTTGGAAGGGATTTAAATAAAGTTCTAATGTCTTTTTGGACACAAAATAACTCTTTGAAAACAACATTTGATGAGTTAAGTATAAACAAATGAAAAACATACGGACTAAATTTCCCTTGAAATACACAAGGGTCTAAAAATGAAGGAGAAACGCATTGATAAAAAAAATTTAGGATTTTTTGAAACCAAAACATTCACAAAGTCATTACATATCTTGATGTACCCAATCTCAACATGTTATCTTCTGCTAGCTGTAGCCTGTATCATTGGGTCTTCCCAATAATAGGTTGCCAAATATTTTCTTCCTTGAAAAAAAAAATGCTGGCTTCCAAGCCACCCTGCAGTCCTTGGATTCCATCTTGTGTACAGTTGATGAAACACCTTCAGCCCAAGCTGTGTAAACTCCAGTGGCCCTAAATTTCAAAGAAATGACCCTTGCTCCAGAGACTCGGTAGCCCCCTCATACTGAAGAGCTAATATCTACAGTCTGTCAAAACCTGGTTTTGCATGTGGTTATTAAATAAAACTTCCACCCTGCAGTTCGAAAGCTTGTAAAATATCAAGCTACTTTCCAGGCTTACAAAATCCCCAAAACCTGAGGCAGGGGTAAGGGTTGGCAATGGACAAAACCAGGCTGTAATCTATCTTGCAACTGCGCACACCCCTGCAGCAGATCCCAGCAAGCTGGCAATGAGCATGTGATATTAACTGAAGCCCTTAATTTAAGGAAACGGAATCAACCAACTAGTAATTAACAAATTATTCTTAAACAGGCCTTGCTTAAAAATTAAGTTGAACTACCATTTTTCTACAACCCTTCAGGAAAACGCTGACTGCTACTTCAAGTAAACACAAGTTAAACAGATGGTGAGCTCTCAAGGAGCACCAAACCTATACTTAAATAAATCAATGTTGTCGGACTGCTGCGCTACATGGCTGCTCAGCAGAATCCACGAGCACCTTTGCAAGATTTGACAATGATTTACTGTCATGTGGAGATGACAGCTGAGAGCACCAGGTTTCCTGGTCAGAATGTTCTGCACCCCTGAGACAGGTAAAGTGTGCTGGAAGGAAGTAGCTTCCAACTGATATCCCAAGAGTACAAAAGAGAAAGATTATTCCAGGCCCCCCAATACAGGTCAGTGCTTCTGGGTCCATTCATTGACTCCCTGGAGAAGTCTCTACTCAAGATAAGCCAGGTCCCAGGCATTTTGCAAGGTCCTAGGCAATCAAAGCTGAACATTCCCCTCCCCAAACTACTCCAAGATCACTCAGATGTGGACAAGGAAATCAGGGTAGTTTACTAAATTCTGTTACTGAGATGCCTTAGACTATGAAGAATCTTAAGAACTGGAGGGCTAAAGCCACTGCTGCATGAGGACTTGGAGACCGTTTTGCCTTTGGCTGTGCCATCTTAAGAGATATGTGGTGTAGCATAGACTATGGAGCCTAAAGTTCGGGTTGGAATCTAGGCTTGCTCTTTCATGGACTTTGTGACCTCTGGAAATCTGTGTACCCTTTCTGAGCCAGCTTTCTCCTTTTCATAATAGGGCCTTATAGACAGATTATTTAAGCATCTAGATGTGGTTCACACTTGAACCTTAACTAGGTACTACGTGTTTAAAACAGATAAACCTAGAACATTTCTAGATAGTAGATGCACTTGTGCAAAGCTGGGGTCATTGACGACCATCGTGAACAATTCATCATGGAAGGTAACTTCCCAAAGTGGACACAGAGCAGCATCATGTGAAGATTGGGGTCGTATTATGAAAAAACTTCTACATCAGTCCAAAGAAGACTTTATTCCACAGGTAGCGGAAATCAGAGGTTTGAGATGTTCACATTTAGGTTTTCTGTTCATTCTGCCCTCAGTGAGAAGCGTGGGTTCAGAAGGGTGGCATAAAGTCCACGAGGATTCAGAGAAAACATCAAACGAAGGGTTTACTTTTATATTTGAGCTTAAAAAGACTCACAGATAATCAGGGCTGTTTGTGGTCAAGGTTAAGAAGCGAATATTCCTGTGTCTGGTTGTTCACCAGAGAAACTGTGGGGCATAGCAAAGGGTGACTAGTCCTTGCCCAACTCATCAAGTCTTGGGAGTAGTTCTTTTTACCTCTCTTTCCAGTCCACAAACTTTGAAACTAGATTTCCTAGTTCACTGTCAGGAGTCCATTTTTAAGTGCTCAGTTTTATTGTTTTAATGGGGGTTCATGAATCACAGAATGCTAGGAGTCTGGGGGAATTCGTAGTAATCACTAAATTCAGTTGTTCCCCACTTGGGGGTCTCTGGATTCTAATGAGGTCTGTGAAAGTAATAACTAAGATCGGTTCCATTTTTAGTATTTCCAAAAAGCTCAACATATATTTAAATAGTTCCTCATTCTCACAACAAAGCTTCCCTTGCCTATCAAATGCCAAGTTTTTAAACTGTTGGCTGCCATTATTTAGCTTAATATTCTAACATTGCCATCTCATGTTTTCCATAGCTCCTTGGTGATAATTACAAGAGCCAATGATATGAAAAGAAAAAGTTAAAATGTATCAAGTAGGGGGAAAAGGGGACATAAAAAGCAAGGACAAGCAAAGTCCATTGCTGATGCAAAGCTGGGATGGGTGATCTCCTCAATGACCCATCCCCCACCTCCATACCCACGTAGAAAGCCGTTTTCTGACTGACACAGTACACACCTTACTCACGTTCCAGCCCTGGCCATCTTTAGGGTAGACTGTAGACTCTTAGGGGTGAATATCTAATTAAAATGACAATAAAGATCTCTATTTTGAGGTTTCTGTATGTCAAAGAAAACTCTGAACGTTAGCTTTCATGAGTTGAAAGAGCTTTACCGTATCTCCTCTCAGAGTAAACCCTATTAGAGAACACAGCATCTCTGAAGCAGGGCCCTGGGGCAGGCGCCATGTGCTTTGTCCCTCATGACTCCAGTAGGCACTTAAGTTGCTGCATGAATGATGCCTCCCATTGCATCCTGACCACAAATGGTTCCTGACTAATGGGGCAATCTCACATGGGGGTGGCTTATCAGTGCTTTGTAAATTTACTCTGACCCTCAAAGTTATCAAGTTTGAATTACATACATACCCCTATTCCTTTTTCTGTTCTGGAGCAGATTTGGGAGTATAGGTAGTAAGAATCATACATTATCATATCATGAAAAGTTAGTCTTTTGAGCACAGTACATAACTCCATTTTCAATAATGTATCTAGGGAAGTAAACATCAACGGTTTACTCAGTTCCCATAACATTGATAGCACATTCTGAAACCTCATGAGCAAATACTATAGAAGGCTGGTCTGGTCCCACCTATAAGAAACATGACTGGCCCACATGGAATCTTCAAGAATTACACTCCTTGATACACTTAGGAACCTAATCCTAAAAGTCAACTTTCTAGTATAGTTATAAAAAATATATGCAATAAGAAGTCTATCTGGTTGGTGGATGGCAACTGAATCTAAACATGGGCAAATCATTTCAAAATAAACTAACTTCTTTTAAACGCTGCTGCCTCTGCAGGAACCCATCTTCAGATGTCCTTGTCACGCAACGAGAAGAATAATATACTCACAAGTAATAACCTAAGCCCTCTCCGTACCCATTCTACAGGGTAAGGTAGGGGTGTGAGCATGCTTCTTTGTTTTTTAGCAAATACATAGAGAGGCTAAACACAGTCAACAGATTGTTTGTGGCTGGCACCGACATCTCAAACATGTTTAAGAAACATCAGAAAATACGGGCAATGAAAAGCCATCTACGCAAATGTCCATTTCAGACACAGGCTGCATCAGACCTCAGCATGCCAAGTTGCAAGGGCAAGAAGCATTGATTTTTACTGGAGAGGGAATATCAGGTTACAGGAATGTACACATTTAATTTTTATGAGACTGAAAGCCCACAGAAACAACAACTAAATATCCCACTGCGTGACACATTAATGAAGCCCAGTGAGGGGCCACTTTAAAATAAAACAAAAGGAAAGAACTTAATGGTATTATCAAAAGGTCTTTGAAAATAAACCGAAATGCCACAGACCACGCTGACATGTTGTGTGATCCTTTTAGTCCCTAGTCCAGGGAAATGCTGGATCCAGGTTCCATCTGCTATCTTCTTCCTTATATAAACACACATATAAGGTATTACTCACCCCTTTCTGGTTTCTATCAAGAATAGTTTTCATTTTCTAGGTAAATCCCAGAGTCGCCAATCTTCCAGCTTTCAGCATCAACCCAAGAGGAACCAGCGGCAACCGAAACATCGCTTCATCCCCAGTATCCTCTTCCAGCCAAGTATAATTTACAGCCCAGTGTTTGGTTCATCTGTCACAGGAGAATTATAGTACCCCACCACTTACCCTGAAAATAAATATCTGTTCCTCATTCAGGTAAATGAGATCGTTTTAGACATAAATTGACTCCAGTACTGAAACTGGCCTTTTGCACAAGAAATAAATGTTTGAATTATTTCTCTGGATGAGGATGATAATATGGACACTAAAATTTAAGAGAGTGGTCATGCATTCCTTTTTCATATGAACGCCAGTCCAGGAGAA
The DNA here is from genome assembly GCA_001685075.1 of Bramus lutescens. Taxonomy (NCBI): domain Eukaryota; kingdom Metazoa; phylum Chordata; class Mammalia; order Rodentia; family Cricetidae; genus Bramus; species Bramus lutescens. Next base: position 592,997 of record LOEQ01000552.1, on the reverse strand, counting down.
ACACGGAACATCCAATAATAACTCTGTTAAGTCAACTCTTGCCTATTATCAGTATGCAAAATCTCCCTGGCAAAAATTGAGGGGGAAAGGTCAAAACACATCTCCACTGATAATCAAGCATCAGGAAAAAAGGCATCCTTGCAGAATGACACTGAATTTTTTACTGGCTTACACAAGGTTTTTAACTACACACTCCATCCTAGTGAGTTCCTATTGTTTGAGCATCCAGACAAAAGGTATTATCCTTCTGTTCGCAGATTGAACCACTGAGGTAGCCTGCAGCTATCTGAGTGTCTAAAGAGACAGCTAGTTATAGCTGGAGGCAGGGTGGACAGAGAAAAGAAAAGAAGGAAGGAAGGAGGGTAAAAAAGGAGAGGGAGTGGAGGGAAGGGGAGAGGAGAGGAAAGGAGAGGAGAGGCTAAGTGGCCTAGGTAATAATTCCAACATTTTTCATGCATTCAATTCTCTTGGTTTTAGAGGAATTATGGCCCTCAGCACTCTGTCCCTACCCTTATAAGATATGTATGACCAATTGAGAAAAATAAGACACTCAAACACTAAATTAAATATCAAGTAGAAGTATCCCAGAAGCATCACAGAGGCTAAATATATATTCTTCAACTATGGCCACGTCAGAGCCAAATTAATTCTGTTATTTTGTGGAATTACAGGAAGAATATTAACAAATTAACCCATATTCCCAAACTTAAAAGTGTACAATAACAGACAGGCCCCCATCGGAACATGCCATTGGTTAAACTGTCTACATTCACAGAGTTTTTTCCTGGTGAATATCTAAGTCAGCTGTAAGGGCCAGGTATAATTATTTACCAGCAAAACAGCTACCCCTGATTATATGGCTCACACTGAAGAACAAGAACTTATTGTGATTTAAAAATCAACTGTCTAGGATATTAGCTCTTTCATTATCAAATGACAATGAAATCAAATATTTAGCAATTTTATTCTTGTTACAGCGACTTATTGTGAACCTTAACTGTATTCATTTTGCCAGTCCCTCATCTTGGAATTCCAAAACATCCCCCAATACCCCCAACAATTTTCAAATTTCTGTATTTTAAGGAATTCACTCAACATGGGGTAAAATAAACACTGCCAAGAAGCTGGGGAGATAATAAGAAAACAAAAGTTTCTACAAAAAAAAAGTCAGATCTGGGTGCTGAATTTGATTAAAATCCTATAAAATTGAATAAATTAATGCCCTAATCATTATAATTAGTAATTCTATTTTCAGTTTCTAAGGATAATTAATTAGTGCATACCTTTGAGGCACAATTATCTCCATCGTAAAACAAGGTAGCTGAGCTGAGGCTAAGATGGGCCTGAGGGGCAGAAGAGGAGGCGTCTGGGCTCCTTGCTCCAGCACCTCCCACTCACTCCCGGCTGGCAGGGCAAGGCCATACCTTATGTGGCATAAGCCAGAAGCTGTCCTTTTTGTCTGTCAACTATTCCTCCCAACTGGCGCTATTGGCCCCTTTCACTTTTCAGTCTGAGCCTTCTCAGACTGTGGTTTCTCTGGCAGGCTGCCACAAGACAGTGGAGTTGAGTGAAGTGAGATAAGTCGAGGTCTGGATCTTTCTAAACTTTTATTGCAGTAGGAGATATAGAAAAACAGAAGGAGATTAATGGTGCTGCAGCTGTAGCAAGCCGAAGACATAAAGACGTGCACGCAAAGTTTCACAAATAGAGCACTAGACGGGGTCTTGAGAACCACAAACAAGCTTTGAAATACCCTTTAATGCTAAAAGCATAAGGTTGGGGCTGGAGTGGTAGTTCATTTGGGGAGTGCTTGCTTTGCAAGTGGGAGGACCTGAGTTCAAGCCCCAGAACCCACACTTTAAACACCAGGCATGGTGGTGTGCATTTAACCCAAGGGTGGAAAGGTCGAGAAAGACACATCCCTGGGCCATGGAGGATGGTCATCCTAGTGCACAGTTCCAGGCCAGTGAGAAACAATCCCCCAAAATAAGCCAGGTATGCCTGAGAAACATCATGGAAGTTGACCTCTGACCTCCACACACACAGGACTCTCTCTGAGAGAGAGAGAGAGAGAGAGAGAGAGAGAGAGAGAGAGAGTTTCCTTCTCTCCCTCTCTCCCTTCTCATGGTGTAGGAGGTTCTGTTCACGTGTTGCTTTCATTGGTTAATGAATAAAGATACACACACACATGAACATATACACAAACACGCACACACATAGTGCTATATTTTTGCTTTTAAAATGTGAAGATTAACTGTGTATAACCTTCCCATAGTTCAAAAAGTAAATTTCCATGAGACAGTAATACTCTGAAGGGAAAATAGCCCAAAACTACATGAACAGACATGGACAATTACAGGAAACAGTATTCAGTTCCCCTTTTAATCAAATAAAAGCTAAATTAAAACAATGTTTGACCTAGGAAATTGACATTTTTCCCCTTTTAATAACAATCTCCAAGTCTTGGCTCAGGGTCAGGGGCTAGATACACTATGGCATAGCCTTCACTTCATGAGGCAATGAGCTATGAAGACATCAAGATCCACTTGTTGGAGCAAGTTGGAGAAAGTAAGGAGGCGGACGAGGGACGTTCTGCAGGGTCCTCGCACATTTACTGATCAGGAAAAAGGAAGTAAAATGGTTTCCCTTCCCCATACCCTACACCCCACTATGCCACTCCATCCCAGGAGGAGAGGTGTGTACCACCACAGGTGGCTCCTAAACCTGCATCTTGACCCAGAGGAGACTATGCCAGCATGTAGGTTTGGGGAAGGACCAGTTCTTCCCAGTGTTTAGAACTTCGGAACATTCCTTTCCCCTTTACTCTTTGAGAGAAAGTAGATCCCCTGTTGTTTCTTTTCAGGGTATGCTTGAGGGGCAGGACCTGAAGGACCGGTGGTAAAGGTCCGTCAACGTTTTACATGGAGCACGCTCATTTAAAAATCCCAGGAGACCACAGCCAAATCACCTAAATGCCTGCTGGCTTGCNAGACGCTGCAGGATGGCATGGAGGCTGCAGCCATCAATGACACAACCCAGAAGGTATTGCTTGTTTAAGGAAATATGCACAGAATCTGCCAAGAGACTCCTACACTCAGTGTTTTTCTGAATGAACTTCTTTTAAGTTCTGTCATGGGAACTAACGTAATAATGGGAATCTTGTAATATGGGAGTCTCGTTCCAAACATATTGACCACGTGGTCCTAACCATTGGCTGGTTGCAGCACGCAGCACTTCGGCGTAAAGCGCGTGGTGTAATTACCGCACCCAATGTTAAACAAAACAGCTCCCTAGATGAAATCTAGCTAATGCAATAAGAACCACAGCAAAATCAAAGTAAAGAAAATGTGCAGCTATCCACAGCCACCTCAGACCCTGCTGCGGTTGGCTGCTGCACTTAAGGTTGAAACCTATATACCTCACGAGGTTGACCAGCCCTCCCGTGACTAGGTGTTTGCCCAGGTCTCCAGGCATTTGTCCCTGGATCCCTGGTCCTTTTTTCCTTTTCTTTTTAATTCTTTCAGATGTTGCATATGTGTGCAATCCCATGTGTTTATGTGCACCATGTCTCTGCAGGTGCCCACAGAGGCAGAAAAGGCCACGTGCTCTTAATGGCTGAACCATCTCTATGGCCAGTCAGCCCCATTTTCCTCTAAACCACTGCAAAATATCTCATTTGCATACTGCTAGGATGTCTTGCACCTGGAATATTCCTCCTCGTTATATTTAAATTGACATCAGCTTTGCTTTCATGTATGCGTGAAAAATATTGCCTGGATGTTGACCTGAACTAGTGACTGAAACATGTTCTAAATTTCCTGTCCTTGCTACTCCTGCTCAGGAAAAACTGACTGGTGTTCACTTTGCTATTTGAAAAGTGTTTTAAAAATACTCTGTTCAACAGAGAGGTTGTGGATGTCCAAACCTAAGTCGGGGACAGAAATCTTAAGAATGAATCAGGATTCCCTACTGGTTCCAACTGAAAATCAAGATGGCCCTCCCTTCAGCTTCCCTTGTCTGTCTACACTCATGGCTTAGGTACACCTTGGTGCTGACTTCCTTTGTTTCATGAATTTCTACTAGTGTGTTACTCTAGTTACTGATGTTTCAGTAACACCCCAGACATGTCATCTTGAGATTATTGCAAGCCTGCTGGGATGGACATCTGACTCCTCACTATCTCTGTCTTCTGGTTACTCCTTACATCATCTCCTCCTCTTGAATACAGGCTAGACCTATTGTCCTGGTTCCAGTGAACAAGACTATGGGTAATGGAATAGGATTTTGCTTCTGAGACTTAATGACAAAAGGAGACTAAGAGTTCTACCACCCCTGTTGCCTTCTTTGGAGCCGTTGCTTATTCTTAGGGAAGCCAACTGCCAATATGACCTCCTCTGTGGAAAGACACCAGAAGTAAGAAAATAATGCCACACACCCACTGCCAGTAAGGATGTGAAGGCTAATGATAGCCAGACAAATAAGTTTGTAACTGATTATCCACGGCCTGCAGCAGACACTTGAGTTGATCAGTAGCTCAGGCCTAGTTCCAGCTAGAGGAGATCTAGAGTCCTGGCAGATAACTGGTTTGCAGCCCTCTGAGACCCTGACACACTCAGATTCATGACTCACAGAAACTCTGAGGTAATCATATGCCATCAGCAGGTCAGGAAGGGGTAATTTGTTATACAGCAACAGCTAACTGAAACAATTACTCATAACCCAAACTATACACCTGACAGTTTCTTCTCCTCAGGATTATAGTGAAGGCAATCTGCCTGCCTAAAATATAACATTTTCATAGTATAAGACTAGAAGATATTCACAATTAGCAATAATTTATGCAGGATTTATTTTCAATGGAATGGTTGTAATATTGATTCAGTAGTCACCGTAGCCACTCAACAAGTCTAACTGGTACCCACATTCATAACCATTTCATTCACAAAGGCTATGAAGTATGTAAACTGTTGTTGATGAGGAGATGGATTACGTTCCATGAATGCAAGGACCTTCTGATGTGGGATTCCCCTCTGTATGCTGAGAATACCATTGGTTAATAAAGGACTGTCTTGGGCCTGCACAGAGCAGAATAGAGGTAGAGGGGTTGAACTAAACTGAATGCTGGGAGAAAAAAGGTGGAGTCAGTGAGACACCATGGAGTTGCTAGAGTAGAAAGATGCAAGCTGCCAGCTGGAACCTTGCCAGTAGGCCACGAGTCTCATAGTAAAATATAAAATAATAGAAATGGGTTCATTTAATATGTAAGAGCTTGCTAGGAATATGCTATAGTGATTGGCCAAGCAGTAATTTAATTAATACAGTTTCTGTGTGGTTATTTCAGTTCTGGGTAGCCAGGAACAAAGAAGCAGCCTCCTAACAACAACCTTCTCTCTCCTCCTCACCACTGCTTCCCAGGGACCTCCCTCGCAAGGAGGTTTACAGATGCTCAAGGTCTGCTTGCTGGGCAGATGTCTCCCACACATCATTGAACCTTTTTCATGAAACACCCCCAACAGATACAGCCTTGTGCATGAACCAATCAACAATCTGCTCATGCACATGTGTAAACACGTACAAACATGCTTTCATGGAAACAGTGTATGTGTTCCCAAACAACAGAGATAGCTCATACTGGCTCTTTAACAACATAAGGACTTCATTTCCAAATTTAACCCTCTCCTTTATATATAGTTTTGTTTTGGCAAGAACAAAGGACTTGGGTGCTTTTCCTAATCTAACAACCCTGTCTTGGTCAATCAATTCTCTTCCCTGGGGAATTATTTTCAATAATCATCGGGATGCAGGGGAACTGAGGTGTTGGTCTTCCTGCCTCTCAGCTTGTTTTACCTACATCTTTCCCATCTCCACCAATGGCAGCTCCCTCCTTCCAGTTTCAGGCTGGAAGCCTTGCTATCTTCTCTGACTCGTTCTCATGCCAATCCATCAGCAAATCATGTCTGTTCTACTATCAGCCAGAATCCAACTCCTACTATTGTCCCTACAAATCCCCAGTCCATACCGTCACCCTTGCTGTTATGTAGTCTGGTCTTCAGTCCCATGAGAGAAGTCTTTGAAAGAAATAAGTATGGCCAGGAGACAACTCAACTAACTGCATGCATCATTTGAAAGTGGATATCTGCTCCACTGCAAAAATTCTTCAGTTTCTAGAGAAACTGGACTTAATGATTCTCTATGTACAGCTGTGTAAGGTTTCCCAGACTGCTGCGATGAATGCTCAATGCCTATAGCATGGGGTAGATGTGGCACTTTTTCTCACAGTCTCAACACACCTTCCTTGCAGTTCCTCAAACAGAGCAGATACACAGGAGCCTTTGTGACAGTAACCTAGAATATTCCACAGTCCCTGCCTCTCAGGAATTGGGACTCTGGTCAGTAGTTCTCTATGTCTTGGACTACCCCATAAGAGAGGCCACAGAGTCCACATTGTCCTCGTTCCCAGCTCTGTCTTTCTTTTCAACCCTTACACGTTGTGTGACATGATCCACTTATAAATACTTGCCCAAAGATGTTGGGTGTTTGGCTGACTGCTACATGCTTAGAACCTGGAGGAGTTCCAGAGGAAGAAAGAAAAGAGTTATCTTTAATACTGGGCTTTGTTGGACCCATGTGTAGTCATCTCCAGAAGTCTTCTAAAAATGTATAATCCTACACACACACACACACACACACACACAAAGACATTGAGCACTGGGTATTTTACTAAGATTCATCGACACTCTGAGGAGACACGAGCTAGAGTCCCAACCGAGAGAAAGGGGACTCGGGAAGAGAGAAGGCTTTGCAACAGGCAGACCTATTCCTGGGAGAGGCTGCTCAGCCTGTCAGTCTGGGGGAACAGAATGTGCCAAGAGGGAAGGGCAAAGACAGAAGGGATAAGAGATGTAGAGGGGTACCCAGTACACACTTGGTCACTGTGTGACCAGCATTGTCTAAGCTCAATTCTAAAAGAAGTTTGTTTGTTTGTTCAACCAGCTTAAGAGAAAGAGATGAAAATCTTCAGAGCAGACATCTCCCAAAAGACTGATTCTGTATTTTTTTAAAGAATTGTTAAAAAAAAATCCACAACCAACTTGACAGTAAGTAGGGGATGGTTAAGAAATTATGGTAAGGTGACTCCCTGGGATAGGGTGCTAATCACAGTTTTCCAAACAGTGTAACAACATGGGAAATGTCTGCGGTGTATTTTTAGGTGAAGAAAGCAGCATTTTAAATGTCTCCGTATTGTGATTAAAACTGTTCAAATACTGGGTTCTGTTCTGGGTAAGACATGCAAGGAAATGTGAGACAGAGAGACCCATGTTTCCAGAGGGTGATGAGAGTTGATGTGATCAACACTGTGCCCCTACTTTAGATCTCCGACCCCCCCCCATCTGTCTGTCTACTTCCCCTGCTCTTGTTGCTCTGTTGGGGTTAGAATCTGGGGCCTTGAGCTTGCTAAGCAAAAGCTGTGCCAAGCTGTTTCTCTAGTTCAATGCTTCTTTAAGCATAGAGGAAGGAACCTTTGTCAAGAGGACTAAAGAGTCTCCTAGGCCTGTTAGTGGAAGGAAACTCAGGACAATAATATATAAATGTCTGTTTAATCAATTCACTCAACATGAATGAACTACCTACTCCATGTTCTGGGTAACCATTCCCTGTATGCAGAAATTTGTGAGAAAACCTAATCTGAGAGATTCAGCTGGCATCCATATTAAACTCAAAATCTAAGGGAAGGAATATACTGCAAACACAAAAATAAGTCTAATAAAATACACATTTTTTGGCTCATAGGAAGTCATGTGTGGTAGTACACACCCATAGTCCCAGAACTTGAGGAGTTGAAGCAGGAGGATCACAATGCCTGCCTAGTGAGCTCAAGGACAGCCTGGACTATGTGAAATTCTGTGTTTATAAACAAACAAACAAGCAGAAAAGAACAATAAGGAACTAAGTATCAGATTTACACATGGGAGATCAGGAAAGAATAATGATTAATGTCCTTGAAGAAGAAAAGTGCTTCTCCAAGCAGGTGGGCACACACACACACACACACACACACACACACACAGCATGTGCATTGTATGCTGGAGGGTACTGAAGGAGGGTACCAGATGTTAAGGAAAGAGGTTAGTTTGAATAGAGCAAGTATTGTCCAACAGAAAGCACAGCTTTTAATGAGCGTGACTTGAATCTGGGAAGAAGCTACAGGAATGAAGCTAGGCTAGCCTAGGGTTCTTAAAACCGGATGTGGCTTTGATCCGGGACTTGAGATGCTCTGAGCCCTTCAGTGGGGAGATTCACTGGGTAACCAGACTGAACAAAGGATATTCTCAGGGACACAACCGGCTCCAGACCCCAATTTGTCCATTTACTGGTTTAGTTATGTAGTGTAAGCTCCCTGACTGATGAGTCTCACTTTCTTCATCTATGCAATGGGTCATTCTGGCTCTTTGGTAGCTTTGTTGTGAAGGTTGACATGGTAGATGGAATGAGAAAGTTTATTTAAGAAAGACTTAATAAATAATCCCATTCCCCTTAATTCTTAGTGCATAAGAGCAGTTGATGAGAGAGAAAGAAAGACCGAGAGAGAGACAGAGAGAGAGAGAGAGAGAGGATAGAAGGACAAAGAACATTGAGAGTGAAGTCTAGAAAACTTGATGTCTGCAGGGGAAAAGGGCAATATTGATTGATAAGAAGATGGAGATGCAGAGGACAATAGCAGCCATCACTGAAATGCATGTGGCAGGGTGTGATCTGAAAACCTTTATCCATTCCTCATCTTGATATATTCTTGTCAAAATATAAGAAGTGCTAGTAATGCCAAAATACCCTATTTAGGGTACAGTCCAACTGAATTTAGCATCCAGGACCTTCCTCCATCATGTGTTGCCATTCTTTAACAAGTTTATTGAGATATCACTCATAAATCATGAAATTCATTGATTTAAAGTACATACTCCAATAACCTTAAAGTTCACAAATGTGTGTAACTATCACAATTACCCCAGAACACTTTCATCAACCCCTAAAGAAACCATGTACCCCTTATCTGTCACCTACAATCTCCCAACCCCACTGCAGCCTTAGGTACCTTAGGCTTACACTTACTTACCTCCTGTAACCACAGAATGCCCCCTTAGGGCATTTCACCTTCTTAGATTTTTATTTCTAGGGATCAAACTCAGGGCATCAAAGACATGAGGCAAGTACTCTACCAATGAAACGCAGACCCAACTCTAGAAATGTTTTCATTGTTATTTAACTTTTGCCATGATATAATTTCAAAAATCCAGAATCTGATCTTCCTCCTACTATGAAAAATAGAGGTACTACCTGCACACTGCAAATTGTCCATCGGCAGCCAGAAAATTTGAATTTTTTCTTCTCCTCCTGAGACGTCTATAGCCAGTCCGGTATATGTGTGTGTATTTATGAAGACTGGCGGATTTTATCCTTGTCGGTAACTGTTAGCATAGGAAAAACAATAGCTGCTAAGCTTGCCAGAGTGACGAACCAGCATAGTCTTCTCCGGGTGGAAGCTTGGTGCTGCCTTTAGTCACTGCCTTTCCACAAATCCTGAGACAAACTCAAGGGCAACATAAAGACAGCAACAAGTTCCACATGCTTTGTCCTTAACTTGCAGGACATGGATTCTGATCATTAGACAACTTGTTCTGAGATTTTCTGGGAGACAACAAAAACTTACTTTTAGCACATGCAAACTCCCAGTGTCTCTCGCATGGGTTCAGGCTCTTCTTCGGGGCACACCTGCTGTGATGTCAAGTGGAGCACACAGGCAAAGAGGAAGGATACAGAGAAGAGAAGGGCCAGGGACGGGGAGGGATTACGGTAATGTGTACGTGTGTTGTCTAGAATGCCATGTACCACTTAAGCACTGTGTATTTTGGCTTCTTTACCCATGGGGCTGGGAAGGGAAATATCACTCTGCAGGTTCCACCATGCAGCAATATGTCACCCTAATAAGATATTTTGCATGAAATTCCTTTAAAAGTCCTAAAAATGGGGGACTTTACTGGCTCAGCCAGTAAAAGATGTTGCCAAGCCTGAATGACGTAAGTTAGATTCCCTGGGACCCATGGGGTAGAAGGAGAAAACCGACTCCTGCAAAATGTCTTCTGACTCCCACTCTTCTCCTGTGATGTGTTATTACACATGCACAAGTGCACACACACACACTCACAAACAAATTAGTAAATAAATAAAGCAATTTCTAAAGTCTTCTTAGTTGCTGCCTGGGCATAGGTTCTTGGGTAAACAGACAGTTGATCTCACAAAGAAGCACTTAGATGCTGATACTTCTAAGCACTGGTAAATAGTCATTCTTGACTATACATGCTAGCATATGTTCATTGACTCACTATGCCTTAACAGCCATTTCTTGATATACACAGGAGACTCTATGGTATCAAGACTCCCTGCAAACACCCAAATCCTCAGATGCTTGTGTCCTATATACAGAATGGCACAGTCTGTGCATGCAGTCTATGGTCCTCATATTCTTTACTCTGCCTCTAGACTACTCATAATTCTGAACACAAAGCAAATGCTATGTAAGCCATAGTTAGACTCCTGCATTCCTCACTTTTTTCTTCCTGTGACAAAAGACCCAAAGCAAACATCTTCAAATGAGAAAGGTGGTTTGGCTCCTAGTTCCAGAGACTTCAGTCCTAGATGAACTGGTTCCAGCGTTTTGGGGTCCGAGGTAGGACAGTACATTAGTCATGTCTGAAGCATGCAGCAAAGCAAAGCTGTTTATGTCATGGTTCTCCTAGTGATCTAACTTCCTTCTACTAGGCTTCACCTCTTAATGTGTCCATTACCCCCCAATACTATCGCAGGCTGGGAACATGCTTTTCATCCATGGCCTTTGGGTGACATTCAAGATCCAAATCATAGCAACTGTATTTTTTTAAGGATTAAAGGCAAGAAAAAATATTCACATGTTTGGTACTGATTCACATTTTTTCAAATATGTCTGATCCTTTCAGGGTCAAATCAATGTAAAGATAAAGAACCCACCATAGATGTAATATATTTAAACATACATGGTTGGGCCTCATGAAGCTGCTCATATTTGATCACGGCAATTTCAGACAGATGCATTCCTGTGAGTGGAGTGTTATGAAGATGCTGATGAGTCACTGAACCCAGAGGTTTCCATTTTAGAGCCTGTGGCTTCTGGATCCACAAGGTTCCTTCTGAGCAGATGCCAGCAAGCCATGTTCTTGAAGCTGGCTGCGAGCTCTGGCTGAGTGTTTAAAGGTCAGCAATGACCAACTTCCCTTCTGCCATCCCCACTGCCTTCTGAAGCCGGGAAACAGTCCTCATCATGCTCATGGTATCACACACCAGCCTGTGACCTCTCTTTTCCCTGGCAAATGGCTCCAGTTTCCTGGACCATTCCGCAGAGGCTCAGCTTTCAGAACTTTCAATTTCCACACTGTCCCTGGAGAATTTTCTCACAGGCCAGTGTCCCTGTGAGGAATGAGGTTCTGGTCCCTTTCATAGCCCACAAAAGCACCACATCTGACTTTCCTCATTGATCCTTATGCTAAGAAAAGTAATTAAGTAACCCAAACAAAAGTGACCAAGTAAGGCGAAAGGTTATTTTCCAATAAGCTCTCAATACACAGACATACCCTGATCCAAGTCAGACTCCAGGAAGCAGGCATCTGATGCTGTGTCCAAATCTTGACTGCTGAGATTTCCTACATTTCCAAATTGCAAGACATGCACACACACACACACACACACACATGCACACACATATACATACACATACACACATACATACACAAACATGCACACTCACATGCACACACATACACATACACACATACATACACAAACATAAACACACATGCACACACACATACACACACATACACATATACATACACACACACATGCACACAATCTCCAATGTCATTTCTCTGCATTAGTCTGAAATGACAAAAATCCTCTTTAGATTTTTTCCTACCTTCCTGTTGAAACACCAAAGCACACCTAGCTAGCATGGACCAAATGTTCTACACATTCTGCTACCCTATCTACATGACAGGTACAAACAAACTTTGTCCCCCTCTTTTATATAACTGAGGTAGAATATACCTGAAACAAACCTTAAGTATTTTAAGTGTACTGTCCTACCAGTGTTGTGATAGTCTCAAAAGCTTCTATTTTTAAAATATACATAAATAACTAAAACTAATCAAAAGAATATAAGACTTCCCAAATAGAGTTTTTCAAATATGTGTTAAACATTAAATATAAACCACGCACACAATTCACTCTTACATCCTTCCTTTTAAAGATACATGAGTTTTTATCCCTTTAAAAAGGCGGGTTTTTTTTCCTGGAAAGAATAAAAATGAAACCAGTATTTAAGGGTTAAGTTGTCTGCCTTAAAAGGGTCCCCTCCATAGGGCATGTTGAGTTATTATTATTATTTTGCTGTTGTTGTTTTCTTCTTGCTGTTGTTTTTCTCCTGGCTTTGGAAAGTGTTTCTAAAACACATGAAAAACAAACAAACAAACAAAAAACCAGTGTACTTATCTCTCAGCACTGTCTCTACCCAAGCAGCAGACATTGCTGTTTGGGTTTTTCAATGTTTTGAATGGCTTGGGGATTAGCATGGGTATTTAACAGAAAGTACAACTTCAAATTATACACTGCTTCATGCTGCGAAAATTCCGTACACCATCAACCCTATGACGTCCATGGAGCCCAGCCCTAAGAATAGTGGTTGTTAGTCACTGGCTTTGCAAATGAGAAGATGAAATTGTAAACAGTGTGTGCTTAGGCAGGCTGCCTTTAAGAAGGAGGATGTTTTCAATACGATTTTAAATCTTTTAGTGTAGCAATGTCTTTTAATCAACAGTATGTACCTAAACCAACATTACAAATAGACTTGCCCTGAAAAGTGGGGCAATTTATTCATGGGCATCCTAGCAAAAGATGATGGTGCCTGGTAAGATGGTGTACGCTGGCAGTCCCAGTACTTGGGGGGGAGGGGGTGTTGAAACAGGGAAAGCCAAGTTCAAGGGAGTTTTAAGACCAGCCTGGGCTATGCAGTAAGACCCTGGCCCAGATAAACAAACAAAAACAAAAGCAAACAGATGATGAGTGTATTCACAAGCAAGCAAGTTCCCTAGTACCATGTTAGTCCTCAGTACCTAAGGGTTTTATTCATATATAGTTTTTATATAAACATAAATACATAAATACGTACACACATGGGGAGAGAGGTAGAGATAGATAGATAGATAGATAGATAGATAGATAGATAGATAGATAG
>LOEQ01000552.1:545720-557996 GCA_001685075.1 Bramus lutescens | reverse complement strand
TGCACATATAAACACACACTGCATATCTGAACACACACTGCACATACACACAATGCACATCATATAAACACACACTGCACATACACACACACTGCACATACACACACACACTGCACATCGTATAAACACACACTGCACATATAAACACATACTGCACATATAAACACACACTGCACATACACACACTGCACATCGTATAAACACACACTGCACATATAAACACATACTGCACATATAAACACACACTGCACATATAAACGCACACTGCACATCTTATAAACACACACTGCATATCATATAAACACACACTGCACATATAAACACACACTGCATATCTGAACACACACTGCACATACACACACACTGCACATCATATAAACACACACTGCACATATAAATACACACTGCACATCATATAAACACACACTGCATATCATATAAACATACACTGCACAAGTGTGATTAAACTACATATTTTCTTACCAAAGTACCTTTTCCATTCTACACTTTATTGTGGACATCTGCACACAGAGTACAATAATATGACATCACACTTTCTCATGATTATATAAGTTTCCATTGTTTGGGTTTAATTAATTCACTATTAATGAATATTCATGTGATTTTCATTTTTTGCTGTTATAATTAATTTCACAATGGGCAACTATTCACAGGCCTGTACATAAGAAGTGAGACTGCTTTTTAGAGAGAGAGATGCTGGACCACAGGCATAAAGCTGTTTTCCACTTCAGAGGGTTGGGCATGGTTTTTGAAATTAGAGATGATGAAGAAGCAATACGCGCTCAGTAGAAACTGGAAAGTCTGATATCTGCCTGGGCTAGCAAATCAGTGCTGCCAAGTAACATCGCTCTCACAAGCACACCAGCTACTCCTCCGCTGTGCTGTGCTGTGCTCTCAGCTGGGATGCTCCACGGGCCAACTACTTAACCGCACTTTTACGTACATTACTAACGTACGGTGGCTTACTGGGACAGAATCTCATCCTGAATCAGGAAACGCCTGAGTCTTAGATGTTGTTGCATATTGCGTCACTGCTTTTCTGAGTGACAGACTAAGTAGACTCCCAGTCTACAGTGAGCATCCTCCTGACCACACCCTCTTTCCAGAGGCATCACTAAAAGAGTGTCTCCTTGGTGTGAACTGCCCCCCCCCTTACTGATTCCTAGCTGCAATGAGCATCTTTTCATGCCTGTATCCATTCCTTCTTTTCTGTTTCTTCTTTTGCAGGTTTACCTTGTAAGTATTCTTTGTACATTACCGGCGTGAAGCCTTCTTTCTCTCACTTTCTACTGCTTTTTCCTGTGTGTCTTTAAATGCTTAGCTGCCCCATTCTTCTCCTACTCTGAGACTTACATCTACAAAGTAGTAACAGAGCAGGAAGGTATAAAGGACAGATGGAAGACAGTGATCTTCCAACGAAGACATGACTTCTTTCCCAAAGAAGATATGACTTCTTCAAACTAACATGACTTTAAGTTCGAGAGAAACTGTTTCAATATTAGGTAAGAAATAAAACTTACACAATGACAAGCCCAGGGTGTTAGGTAATATAAAGTAATAGATTTTCCCCATGTTGGCTATCATAAGAGCAGCAAAAGGCTTTTAAACTTGAAGTGCATGATGATCCCATGGGTTGGGGTAAAAAAAAAAAAATGATTTCACTGTTAAGGGTTGAAGAGATGACTCAGCAGTTAAGAGCACTTGCTGCTCTCACAGAGGATCCAAGTTCGGTTCCCGAAACCACACATCAGTTCACAGACCTTCTGTCTCTGGAATCTAATGTCCTCTCCTGGCCTCTGTGAACACTAGGCATGTGCACAGTGCACATGTATACAGCAGGCAAACATTCACACATAAAATAAAATAAATCTTAAAACAACAAAGTTTCATGTTTTAGAAACTGGTTCATCATGGCAATATAAAAACTTGACCATTGTGAGTCACTGCTGGGTCAGTCACAGGTGCTTGCTTGGCTGGGAGCCATATTTGAGCTCAGCTTGCACCCCTTAGCCAATGATGCCCCTGGTGCTCTGGAAATATCCTATGGCGGCTCTTCCCTCATCACTCAGGGGCCCTATTCATAGAGCCCAATATAAGAAGAAAGCAAACAAGACCTAGATTTAATTTAAACGTGCAGTGAAGGAGAAATTGGTTTCCCTGTTGGAGAGTTTAAACCTGGGGAGTTTGGAGTTTAACCTGGGACTTTCCCCTCAGGTTACACAAGTTCAAGCCTCAGTCTAAAGGGGAGAAGAGAGTTACTTTTTTCATGGGTGGAGATTTCCTGTTCAGGATGATGAAAGATAAATAAATAAGCAAAAACTACGAAAAACTAATACTCATGACAGCTAGGTAAAATTGTGAATGGACTTAGCAAACTGAATTGTACACTAAGAATTGATGAAATTGTAAACTGTATTATGTATGTTTTGCCACAGAACAGGAGACAGACAGACACACACAAACACACACACACACACACACACACAGAGAGAGAGAGAGAGAGAGAGAGAGAGAGAGAGAGAGAGAGAGAGACCCAGTTCTACTTCTTCCTAGCTCTGAGAATGAAATCTCCATCTCCACCCCCACACTCACCTCAGTTCATTCATCTGTGATGTGGAAGAGGTGATGTCACTAGGTGTCATAGTGACCAAGGAGGACCATCATTACACTGGTTTATGAGTGTGAATTCTGTAATTCAAGATTTGTGTGTGGACTAGGCTTCTGGTTGTAAACTTTAACATACAAACCACTCATGCATGAGATGACTTCTCTTTTTAATCTGTTTGAAATCTCAGTAAAACTCCACTCTGAGAAGACACCAGTGATTCACTCTCCCGAATCACGTGGTTAAGAGGGAGCTGGGACTGGCATGTTGCAAACTCTCCAGGCCCCATTCTGGAAGAAGATGTAGAGCACTCCGGAAGCTGTTCTGGCCTGAGAGCCCCAAGCAGATGGAACCCTCGCAGCTCCTTATCTTTCTATGCAGCCCCACCCAACCCCTATTCTAGTTTCCCCTCCTAAAATACAGCTGCCATCACTCACTCAAAGGGTGCATGGCTGCCTTCTTAGAGAGAAACTGCACTCTGTAAATTATCCCATTTACACCAGTGAGGGATGTTACAGATCCACACATATGGTACCCAAAGCAAAACACTGGCCAGCATTCCAGTCCTCACGTGGGCATCTCTCTTCTCTTTATCCAACTTACCATGCTGCTATCTTAGAATAAATTTTTCTTGAGAAATTTAGTCTTCATGTATCATTTAATGCTTCAACTCATTGCCACAGCAAGAAAACTTTAGAAAAATGTTTGTTCTGTAGATCTTGCGGCATTTAAACTGTTTTGTAAAGTAATCGGTATCCAACAAGATCAGGATCGTGCTTTTTCCTCTGTCTTGGTGTTCAAACCTCGGTGAAGTGAATGAAGACTAAACAGCCTGGACTACAGAGGCAAAGGAGAGAGAAAGACGGATGAGGACAGGGACAATATATATATGAATATATAGATCTGATGACTTCATTCTTACAAGCTTACCTGATAGTCCTTAACTTGCCAAAAGAAAAAAACTAATAGCATCTAAGAGTTACAGTCCTGTTTTAAAAATAAAAAGAAATTGTAATTAAAATGATTAAACTAAGTAAAACAGACACAGGAAACATACAGAAAAAATATATTTCCTGTGTGCTAAGCCTCTGATCCCATTAAGCACTTAAATAATATCTTCCTGACATCACGACTATATAAATAACATGTTACCTTCATATTTATGACACCAGGAGATTGTACTACTAGCTTATGAAATAATGTGTTTAATTTGCAATTTTTTAAAAATGACACTGATAGAGATTGGGATATGTTATAGAACTAGATACTTACGCCAGGCAGTCTTATATTTCATTATAAACATACCCAAAAGGTACAATAATACATCTAAAACCTAACAAAAGATAGTGAATATTATGGTAATTAATGCATATGTGCCCTGTACCCCAAAGGAAAGAAAAGTGTAGAGAAATTGCTACCTACATGTTTCTTTGGTAGCCTTTATCTCTTGGACACAGATATAAACTTTTGTTTTTTGATTAAAAGAAAGTAAGTGTAGAATCATGTTTGTTGCAGTATAAAGCCCAAGTCCCACGTCTACAACCCATCAGTAAAATGTGAAATTGTATGGCTACAAAGAAAGAAAAGCCCAGTTACCTTTCCTTTGCAATTGGGCAATCCTGCTGTTTCTAGTTTATTTGTGGAATGACCAATTTAATTGAGCTGATGATTGTCTTGTGTCTGCATTGCACTTCTGACTTAGATCTTTATTTCTGCAGTTGGCACCAATTTGTGCTATGTGGCAAGGGACTGGCATGCATCCAGCAAGCCTAAATTCCAGGGTCCAGCCCACCCTATCTTTTCCTTTGCCAATCTGATTTCTGAGGAATTTGCCTAGAGTTGTTGCAACGGGGGGAAAAAAAGAAAGGAAGAAAGAAAAGAAACCCAAGGGAAAGGATTTCCTCCCCTTACTTTACAAACCACCATTTCAAAGAATACCCTCTTTAGCGTAGGATGTTTGGCCCTACTAAGGTAAAAGGGTTTACTTTTTACCTTTATTAAAGTGAAGGCCTCTTTAGGATGTCCTCTATAATTGGAGCACATCCCACTGCATGTAAAACGCAATGTAAACCAACCTGTTGCAACGTGGAGAAGAGCAAGAGTCAGTTATTTGCTGCTCAACCTAGACTTTTGGAAAAAGAAAGGGGGTGGGGTGAGGGAACTTGGGTTAACACCAGCCTTGTCCTGACATGCACCAAGATTGTAGCATGAAGGGAAATTGAAAACAGAAACATCAGGAAGGCAGAGAGGAGGCAGGGCCTCTCTTTCTTCCTTAGCTTTGTTCCTAACAAATGTTCATCCTCACCCACTCTAAATCATGTCCCTGAAGAGGAGACTGTACAAAGGGGAAGTTCATGTTGCAGAGCTGGAACAGAAGGAAACCACCCTCGACCACTAATGGGAGTGGCTCTCTGCTGCACAGACGGGGGTCTGCTGCCTCCTAGTAAACACTCCAGGCTAGACCATGGTCAAGAGATGATAAAGGAATCTACAGATCTCACCCAGAGAGCTTCATGTATAAAAGAAGCCCTTGTCTAGACTCTTTCCCCCGAAATGTAGATGTTATGCATCATAGTGAGTTTCGTCTGCAAACTTCCAGATATTTTCCAGAGAGGTACCAGAAGCTCTTTTTCCTTTACAAGAGAGAGGCATTCCTTCCCTTCAAACCAGAAGGGCAGATGTTATGAACATTTACAAAGCCTCGGAAGTCAATCCAATACAAAGAAGGTGGGCAACCAACAACGCAGTGGAGTAAAACAGAAAAACTGATCAATTTTATTTATTTAAATAGGTAGATAAAACAAAAGGGCTTTGGTGGGACATTATTTCAGATGAAACAAAGCAGACCTGAAGAGTCAAGAGAGATAACATATTGCTGAATCCAAACAAGTACAGCAGCATATGAGGGACCACTGGCTGTAACAAACATTGGAAGATGGCCGGCTTCCTCTTATTGGAAAGTCTAAGAAGGCGAAAGCTCCCTCAGGATCTGTGACCCTCCGCAGGGTGACATTGTCTGAAGCCTGGAACTGATGCAGTCATGTAGCTTGCTCTGTTCCTCTCACTTTAATCTACACACGACTTTAGGATGAAATGGATTTTACCTCTTTTATTCAGTCGTCAGTCCTTGTTTTTAACCAGTTATTTAGACAACACACTAAAGTGATGGCTGATACAATTGTATTAATATCACCGCTAAAACTGCTCTACACCCATTGTTCTTGTTCTTGGCTTTTCCTTTTCATTGACTCCCTCATGCTCTGCCTTCCTTTCTTCTGATGGAACATGTAATATTGTCCAACATTTTTTTTCTTAGCAAATAGATTACACTTTGAAAAACTCTTTAGCAGTTGCCTTAGAGCCCACATTATAGATTTATGATAAATCTACCTTAAGGCTATACCATTTCAAAGGAAGTCCAGGTCCTTCTAACAGAATGTCAGTCCCTTGCTCTCACCTCTTCTGATCCTACATCTATCTGAAAGCTCCAACAACCTGATGCATTGCTGCTACCATGATTTTGAACAAACTCTTGTCTATTCAATAGCTCTTAACTTTCAGCTCCAATGAGGGCAAAGCATGTCAGACTGAAAGCAAATGCCAGCCTTCATTTCTGCCACAGCGAGACTAAGGGACTGTGTAAATAAATTCTACCAGAATTCCTGATCAATTACTAGGTTGTTAAAGTGACCAAAGCAGTTGATAGGAATGAGGAGCTAGAAAAAAGAGAGGAAGGGCGATTGACAACTTAAAACCTTAGCTTGCTGCTGTAGAAATGCAGGATCTAAGGAAATAGTGGCTCTGAGGGGACAGTCAGACACAACAGAAAGAGTATAAGCTTCATGGCTAACAAAACACATTTCTGCTTTGTGGGCTGAGATGGCTTTAGCTGAGAAGGGCGAGGTCTACAACTAGGAAGTCCTGACGTGGAATTAAACCTGACCTTACTATGGGTGATCTGCAACAAGTAACAAACAAGGTCTAAGTTATGTGGCTGAGGTGTCGTGTCCACAGGAGATCTTCTTAGCCTTCATGCTCACTCTCCTTTTCCTGCAGAGAGAGAGAGAGAGAGAGAGAGAGAGAGAGAGAGAGAGCAAAAATCCTGGAAACAAAGGCTTCACTGAATTAATCTTTAGTGGCAACTTGGCCTATTCTTATTTATCTCAAGCTATAATGTCTCAAGCTATAATGATATTGGAAAGCACACAAATATTTTGAATACTAATCTTATTTATTCATGTGATTATTTTCCAATAGATTCATCCTATGACATAAGATGGATTGATTAGTAGTGACAAATCAAATCAAGTGAAATCCAGGGAGAAAAAATGGAACATCCAATGAGTGCTTATGTGCCAGATATTGTGCTGGGCTCCTTAAATGGAAATCACCTCTAAAGGGTGCTTGTTTTCCCCTTAGAAATGAAGGAAATGCCTAAAATCTGGAAGATCACATGCAGTCTGCAGGAGATGTGAAGTCCACGCTATGACACATATAAAAACATAATGCTAAATTTGAAATAAAATAAGAAGCTGGTTAATCACACCAAAAGGTGGTTGTTTTATTACGAATAATGTTTAATTGCAAAGGCAACTTGTAACAAATGTTTAAGAGCAGCAAGACTCTTTGGGAGTAGTTTTATTTGCCGAATATTTAAAACAAGCCTACAAATCCATGTTAACAGTGAAGAGTCTTAAAAATTCAGTCAGCCTAAAGTGAACAGGGCAGGAAGGACTTGGCACGTTGTCTCCAACCCATCTTTCAAAGAGTTAAAAAATGTATAAGGAAAACTGAAGCCCGAGTCCAAATCGCAAACTTGACTTGAACTCTGTTGTCAATTGCCAGGGAAAGCATTCCAGACTCTGAGAAACTGTTTGATTTTTTTCCCTCCCTTCCTAGCATCAAGAAAGTGCTGGAGGGCTTAGAGGGCTCCTGGCATGTAAATTGTAGCCATCAGGAGAAAACCCCACTCTAATATGAAGTGATGCTTTCATTTTCCCACATGGGCAGAGTCCGGAGGGATGGAGAACTCTGGCTTGAAATCAACCAAGTGACAGAGAGAATAAAGAGCCCTTTGCCAACCCGGAGATTAAAGGTAATCAAGAGGGAGGTGTCTGCCAGTTATCTGAAAGAATTTGTAAGCAATAGTAGATGCAGGACAGCAGAGCTGCCCAAAGGACAGATTTCTTTTCTCTGCCATTTTTGGGAAGCAATCAGCAGCATATTTCACTTCTGGCTTAGCTAGGTTATTAACGCTGTCTGTTTAAGAAGGGTGAAATGTCTCTGCATGGGTTTCCCGGTAAGCACTAGCGTGGTATAGAATTATGTGCTGTTTTATGATCACGCGGCACAGTACAATAAAGCGCCATCTCCCCAAGCTTTCGCGCAACAGAGCAATTAATTAACTTATCCCCACGAACTCCGTTCTCACCGAAACTTATTAAAAGCCTGGTTCATCATCAGCAAAGCCCCAGGCAATCATCAATTGCCTCATAATAACACAAAAGAAAAAAATAAGCTACGGTTATGTTCTTACTTAATATCCTAGGGAAGGTCCTCTTTGCCCTTTGTCTTTGTTTAAAAATATCTCTATTAAGAGTTTTTTTTTTTAGAGACCCTCCTTGACATGAAATATGTTATGGCAAGGAACTATGGGAGTAAATTACAGAAGCCTCCGGGATACCAGATTAAGACGAGTAGCTGGACTTTCTCAAAGACACACAAATCATTCAACATGCAGCACAACGGGGCATACAGTGTGTTATCGATGTCATGTTCCAAGCACCATTGTTAATACAGACCAGAAGAGGAATTGTTCATTAAATAATAAAAGGGGGAGGGCAGGAGAGTCAGTGGACTTCTGTGTTAAATAAGCCGGCAGCGAGACGCTGGTTTTAAAAGTATGAAATAGTTTAACAGTTATGAGTCTGCTTGGAGTTTAGGTTTAAATTCAACTCCCAAATATCCACCTAAAGACCTCTAAGCAGAAGCCATATTTATGAACCCTCTTCGCGAGGGTTAGAATGGTTGACCATGCCAATTGCGCCCTCTTCAGGAGGTTGGAAACCTAGGCCTTGCTTAATTGCGGGGGGGGCGCTATGACTAGTGAAGTACAATCTGAAAACATGATTAAATTAATTAAATTGAAGAAATGTCTGGAAGGCTCATGATAGCTCAGTTTCACAAGGAGCTTAGAATTCCTCAGGGTTTCACAAGAACCCTGGGTACAGTTTGTGCATGTACATTTTGGTGGGGGGACGGTGGCGGTTAGTATTTGTTCTGTTAATACTGGGTTGTTTGAGAGAGGAATATTGAACTTCCTAATTTGTTTTAAATATAGTATCTAATCTAAAACATTGAGTTGCTTCACCTGTCCTAAGGGTTCCCTAATTACAACAGCACCCGGTACCTCTCTTTAAAACGCAAATGGGCTCACTGTTTTGAGTGTGGGCAGTTCTCAGCTGTTTTCCTGGTGTGCAGTATATGTGTGGAATTTGAGGCATTTGCTGGTGAGAAGGTCCTGAAACTTGTCACGCTGAAGTCATCTCTACAGGTAGTTGCTCTCCCTGCTCCGTGCTTACAAATCCAGATGCAGAAGCCAGAAGGTCCTCGGAGAAATAGTCTGTGCTAAATTTTTGACCCTTGTCACCACAGCCTTGAGAATCAAAGATGCTGGCTTCTGGCCTTGTGGCAGTGATTTAATCTCACCTTATTTTAGCAAGTTATCGATTTGGGGGAAAATTTACTTCCAATTTCAGAAATGCCTCAAGAGTTATTAGGAGTGACAGAACACACGCCAGCTCCCAAAAGTGAGGCATTATCATTCGGTGTGATGGATGAAGTGAGTGAAGGCGTTCCAAACCCAGCTTACCCCCACTTCACTCTATCCTTCTATAATCAACTTTCTGGGCCTTGGTTTCTTCATCACCGCAATTAGTGATAAACTCATGTTTGAAAAAAAGACTTAGACCTAGGCGCCTGGCAGGACTAGATGAAGCATAATACACATCTTTTTAATAGCTAAGCTTATAAAAAGGGAGGGTAAGCAAATGGTTGAGCTGTTAAGAGCTGGGAATCTGGTGATGAGATGCATTGATGGCCTGCCCTGTGGGCCTTTGACAACCTTGATGACTGAGACGCTTGGGCTTCAAGGCCCACGTTTGGACCCAAGCAATACAGGGAATTGGAACTGAGGCCTCCCAGAAATCCAGAATGACGAAGGGGCAAATCTTCCATAGAAACTGCACAGAAATAACAGGGGCATCGTCTGTCTGCATTCTGTGTCATAATCTTTCGACTTCTCCTGAAGTCTTGGTTAGAAAAGTCTAGGGTCAAACTGATACTACCTGTGCAATCCCAGAAAACACAAGCAAGATATTAACCCAGAAAAGCCCCTTGTGAGACGGGAACTACATACAGGGCCTGGACGTAGACAAAGCTCTGTCATAGGGACTCACCTTCAACGCAGGTCTTGAAGGATTTCTCAACAGGAAGTGGAAGAAGAGCTTGAAATATTAAAGCACAAAATACATGAAGATCAGGTCACGTGAGCAAGTCAGCCAGGACAACAGCTGCGCATGGCCATCAGGAATTTTAAATATTGAGATGGGAGAGACAAAGTCACCAGGTATAAAATGTTAGTGTAATCATAATGAGATTTTTTTTTAAATGAGAATGTTGCCCAATACTTTAAAAACAAGTAAGATATTTCGAAAATGCCAGATATTTAAAAAACTAAAAACAAAGTTTTTAAAACAGGATAGCTTAATAGATCATAAAAACTAAAGAAAGAATTGGTAAAATTTGGGAGATGGCATTGAAGGAGTAAACCAAACTAGTGGGAATGAAACAGAACAATAATAGTAAGGATGGATCACAATAGGAAAAGAGGGCAGGCAGTAAAATAATACAGGCCCCAGTGGAGTTTAAGAAATAGTTTAGATAATATACAGTGGTAAGGATACATATTTTGAAAGCAGAGAGAAAATATGAATTTTCGGAGTCAAGGAACACAAGTTTGGAGGAAAATAAATAATAAGAAACTAAGACTTAGACCAAACACCCTGGAGCTGCAAAATACCAAACCAAAGATGATACTGGGCAGAGAACGCAGCTCAGTGACAGGGTGCTAGTCTCACCCTGTGAGTTAGACCCCGGGTGTGGCACAGCACCCAGGATCCCACAACTGCAGTGTCGGCAGGATCTACAGCTACTGGAGAATTTTAAGACAAGGCTTGCCTGGACTATAGTGAGCCTAAGACCAGGCTCAGTGAGTTAGCGAGACACTGCTTCAAAACAAAATCCCAAACAGACTGTTCCGGAGTTTAGCGATAGAGCTCTTGCCTAGCATGTGCTAGGTCCTGGGTTCAACCCCCAGAACCACGGGAAATATAAAACAATGATGAGGTAAAACTATGGGGGTGGGAGGGAGGAGTCTATCAATAAAGGTGGCTACTTAATTCCAGCAGCAAACGTCTCAACAGCAGCAGCAAAAGCCCGCCTGTAGTGAGGGAGCCTACAAAATGTTGGCAGAACCCGTTCTGTCCACCTGGCATTTTATAGCCAGCAAAAGGACAGGAATGGAGTAAAGATGTTCTGCACAAACTGAGGTGGCCTTAAAGGAGCGTCTGCGGATGGGGTTGAAGGAGGGTTTCGGAAGGGATAGGGATTATAGAAAGACAGCTAAGGTCGTGTGAGTAAGCAGATGGCAGTGTCTAAAGGAACACAAATACTGTAAGAAAGTAGGGTTTTAAGTGTATTATATGTATTCACTTTTAAGCTGGGGGTGACAACCTAGGAAGGTGATGCTGTGTGAACAGTGAAGGAGGCACACGTATAAAGATGTAAATGTACTTGTGTTAATATGTAAATCAGATAAAATGGAGTTACTCCGGTACAGAGAGTAACTCCAACAAGAGACCATGACTCCTATGAGCTGGCTCACCCATGTGCTGTAACCGGAAATCTGCGGGGCTCACTAGACTCTGCTACCTGAAGAACCTTACACTGTATCCCTGTCACTGTGTCTCAGTGACATTGCTATTCTTATTCCAAGAAGGGACTGTACAAAGCCACACACGCTTTTGTCTTCTTTCAGTCTCATGCGCGCACAGCTTCTTCGGTCAACTTCAAAGCAAAGCCATTAATCATGCCAGTAGCTGCTGCTTTAGCCAGTAAATGGCACACTCACGAGAAAGACTCTGAACTGTGATGTTTTTCTTTAAACAGGGTATTGATGTGTGGCCAGGGATAGCCTGGAACTCTCTAACCTCCTGTTCCAACTTCCAAAGTGCTAGGAATACAGTCTATGGCACCATTCCTAACAGTATTGTGTGTCTGTGTGTCTGTGTGTCTGTCTGTCTGTCTGTCTGTGTGTATTCAGCTGCTCAGATGTGCAGATGTGTGCATGCATGTGGACACCAGAGGACACCTCCAAATGTCGTTAGGTGCCATTCATCTTTTTCTTTGAAACAAAATCTATCAGTAGATTGGAACTTCCCATATAGCTGAGGCTAGCTGGCCAGCAAGCCAGGGATCCTCCAGTCTCTGCCTCCCCAGACCTGAGAGCAAAAGCGTGTGACTTAAAAAAAAAATCACATTCTAGCCATAAATAAAGGACATTGAGCCTATAATTCGTGATCCTAGAGAAG
>LOEQ01000552.1:506852-545088 GCA_001685075.1 Bramus lutescens | reverse complement strand
GGGGGAGGGGGAGGAAATGGGAGGAGGGGAGGAGGTGGAAATTTTTAATAATAAGAAAGAAAATGGAAAAAAAATAAGTAAGCCCCAAAGGATAATTAGGACCCTTGAGTACTGTCACTCAGGTGACCTGCTGCAACTCTTGGCTCTTTTTGACCTCTAATTTCTCTTTGGTTTAAATAAACTTACCTTGATACTTTGTTTAAAAAAATGGGTTTTGTGGATCAAACTCCAGTTCTCATGTTTGCCCAGCAATCACTTGTCCACTGAGCATCTCCTCAACCTCCTGGGGACTAAAAAATATGACTGCAAAAGCACAATTCTGCTTTCACAATTTTAGTGCAGAAAACTTAACCATTACACAACGTAACACAGTGCTTGTGTAGAGATTTATTTTAACTGTGAATTGAACCCAGGGCCATATGAACACTTGACAAGGACTGTACTATTATCTACACCCTGGCCCTATCTGATTTCTTCTGAGCTCTGTTATATATGCTTACTTATGCATTAAAAATACATAGACATACAAATATAACTTAACTCATGTTAATACTCTCATAGTTTTTCTTAAAAAGAGAAAACTTTTCTGTTTGTTTGTTTTTGTTTTAAGTCAAGGGCTTGGCTACATAGTTGCTGTTGACTAATTAGCCCAGACTGTTCTTAAATCTCTCCATGCTCACTGGAGTTACAGGAATACACCCACTTTAAGAGAACTCAAATATATAAACTTTGACAGATATTTTCCGATGACTAAAGATCTTTGAATTAATATAAAGAAAAGGGCAAATGAATCTTTTAGATACATTCTTTGAGTTTTAAGAAACAGGATATGCCTGCAAAGTTGGATTTAAATTTGTTAAAGCTTCCAATAAATAATGAAAGGTTTCACCAGAACTCAGACTAGCACTTGTTTTATTTCAATGGGAAAAATAAAAACTGGGAAATTCTCTCTCTAGACTGTTTTTTTTCAAGCCATGCTTTTCCATAGGCACCGCAAAAGCTTTCATACCTGATTCCTTCTACATTGCATTAAGCGTACCCCTCTATCAGCTGCACCTAGTAACAACAACACAGGCATTTATTCTTCTGCTCCTGAGAAACCAGGAGACCAATAACATATTTTTAAGTTTGGAGGAGGCAGCTGCTTCCACCGCCACAGCTCAGTTTCTAAGAAACTGAAATGAAACTTTCAAGTGTGAAGTTCTAGCATGCGCTTCTGCGAGCATTGGCAGAGCCTCATTGCCCACGCCCGTGTGGGTACAAATAGTTATGAGCCCTCGGTTTCTGATAGTCAGTTGCAACACTGGCACCGGGGAACTAATGCCAGCACGCTGGAAAGACGATTGTAAAGCTGTCTCCTTGGGAGTGTCTGAGAGGAAGTGTGCCGCCTCTCCGCTCCGTTATGATATCATAGGCTGTTTCCCTCCAACAGCAGCGGTGCCCACTGGGGTTGCCACTGTTAATTTTACTCTGTACTTTTCCAGTTCAAGACACTTGGCCCTTGGCCTCTTTCTCATTCCCAGCATGTCCAGTGGGTGGCCTGTGCTGTCTGGCTGCTAACCTTAGGCAATACTTCATCCAATCTAATAAGCACTCAGCTCAGATGGTCGCCTGTGCAAATGCTACAAGGAACAGCTCCCGTGGGACCCGGAAGAGTATTCATTTTCCACAGAGAATGAAAGCCCACATTGATAGCATATAAAATAGGAGCTCCTTAAAATGTGGAGTGACCAGGTTAGTTCACCCCTTCCTTGTGCTTTTAGAAAAAGGCAAGATTTAAATACTTAGGAGACCTATATGCCTATTTGACACTCTAAAGATAAAAATTCACCCATAAAATGTGCTGTAATTGCCCTCACCAGCTTCTACATTCACCAAATTGACAGCTCTTTTTTAAAGTGTATTTATTTATTTTTATTTTTACTCATATGTGTATTTGTCTGCCTGTATATAGACATGCATGCCTATATATGGAAGTCAGAAAAGGGCCTCGAATCCCCTAAAACCAGACTTAGGGATGGTTTGTAAGCCACCCTATAGGTGCTGGAGCTGACTGCAGGGTCTCTGCACCTGCAACAAGTATCTTAACCACTGAACCATCTCTCCAGCCCCGCTGAAGGTCCTTTGGCAGCTAATGTTTCCACTCCTGCCTTCCTAGTTTGAAAGGGTTTGGAGCCTGCTGCTCCTCCCTGTGATTTTAGCCTCAGAAGAAGCTCTTGCCACGCTCTCAACCTCTCCAAGTCTTTCTTTCTCGGCACTAACACGCATTACACCTGACCCCACTGATGGCCCTGTATCTGTATCTGCTTGCACGCCTGCATGCCCCCGCCTCCTGATGCCCCAGGCTGCACCATTTTTCCCTTATCTCTGCCTCATTTAGTGCTCACACTGGTTCCGGGCGCTTCAGTCTCAAGCATCATCCTTCTGCTCCGGCTTCACGGCTGACTCCTATCCTCTTAGCCCTTTCCTCACCCCTCCTCAGTACCTCTTCCCTCTTTCAGCCAGGTAGTCAATCTTCATTAAGTTACATTTATCATTTCCTTCTGCTTATTCAGGAGAAAGAGATAAAGATAAGCGACAGAACAATCCCCTTCCTTGACAAGCATGGTGAGACGATGTGGGGCAAGGTGGAGTCAGGCAAGCTAATCCGCATTCCGTGGGATTATAAATGAGCACCTTGCAAAAGGAACAGGAGCAGGGGACTGCTTCTCCAGGCAAAAAAGGAAGAAAAGATTTAGGAGGAGGAGCTTATGGAAAGATAAGTTGGCACTGTGCAAACGTACTGTTTTCTAGAATATTCTACCACCAACCATAATCTAGGTGGTATGAACTGGTTGATTTTCTGTGTTAATTTGATTAGGATAGGAAACATCCCGGTGGCAAAGCAGAATTTGTGCTTAGTCACTGCATGGGCTATATCAGGGAGTGCTTCAGTAGGCTCCTTGGCCAGCCATAGCCTGATGGGCAGACTCCTGGGCAATGAGAAACCCTATCTCAAAGGACATAGATGACATTCCTGGGGATGACAGTCAAGGTTGTCCTCTAGCTCCACATACCTGTGTGCGTATCTAGGGACACACATACGAGTATACTTATGAGCACCACACACACATAGACTGGAGTTCTATTAAATTGCCTCTAAATGAACAATAGGAGGACATGGAGCAGTTCTAGGATGTTTCCCCACTGACTGTTAACAGAAAGGTGTTCAGGAAGAGAAGAGAGGCAAAGGTCCCAGATTGAGGGGAAAAGAAAGAATGTATGAAGGGGAAAAAGGAAGCTTCTGGAACTAGGATCCAGTAAGGCTGAATTTTAGTGAGCCCTCATTCTGAAAAGCTACAATATTAACTAGTGACAATATTAACTCAAGGGGCCATTTGGTGACATGTTGAATAGCTGCTATTACCACATAGTAGTACAATGTGGGACACCTTCACTGGTGTGACATGCCTGGGCTGAAGATGGGGTTGCAACTTGGTACTCCATTGTGAAGGGGAAATTAAGTCTAAAACACATGCCGTGCTTCTAACCCAAGCAACTTACCATCACACACACTATAGAGTCTGATGCATCAGCTGCTTCCTGTTGCAACCTGTGGTGCCTGGAAGCAAAAGAGCATCAGGACAAGATTCGAAGGTCAAATTCTGACATCTACTACCATAGGCTGTAATGTCTCAGTGTTCACAGCAACCCTACAAATTAGGCGTCGTTTTTCTTAGTTTTCATTTGTGAGGTAACCAGAAAAGAACCCGCGTGAGCCACTCAAGGGCATGCTATCAGAAGGGAGACAAAAATGCCTCCGTGTTCCTCCAGTGCCTGTCCAGATACCAGATCTGTAGCATGGCTTAGGTTCTGCCGCCCCAGACTGTCACAGGTCCGGGCCAGCGACTCCTCAAGCCACTTCCCTTTCTCACCCTCAGCATGAAGCCAATCACAGCCGTCTCTAATTCCTTGCTGATGTTCACTTCACTTCTCATAGTTCCTCCGATGGCTGTAAAACTTGTATTTTAAGTGCTTTGATAGTGTCTGCAGTAATCTAGTCCTGTTTTAGAAGAGCATCCACCAGCCATCCTAGGTCAAAACCGGCTGTCTGAAAGGGAACGAACGTCAGGCAAAGGGAGGAGAAAATGCTTCTGTCAAAGGCTAGCCTCAACTGGACACAGGAGCACAATGCACAAACAACAGGTGAAATACTAGTTGAGAGAGACCATAGAGACCTCTTTTGGGCCAGCTCCCTAACTGGGAAAAAAAAAAAAAAACGGGTGCTAGAGCTTCCTTCATGACTACAGGGCCTTAATGAGTACATGCATCTCCAAAGTCAGTTGATGGGGCAGCCATTTCCAAGGAGAAAGCAAGCTTGCAGCATGGCTTTCAGACCTCTGTTTGCAAGGACGCTGATGTCTGGAGCTCCCTACCCTGTGAATGCCTGTGGCCACACACTTCTATGGTGCTCCGGGTGCTGTTGCCGCTGGTGGGAAGTCTACTTTGGTAGCTGCTGGCTTTGACTAGAGTAACGGAGATTGTTCATTAGAATCCCCTAGAGAGTCCAAACTTCTGAGGCCAGCCACTCCCAGACCAATTTAGTCTGGACCTCCAGGTGTGACGCAGGCTTAGAAAACTTAAAGGTGCCAAGTGACTTTATTAAGCACCCAAGATTAGGAACTACTGACAGCCGATGCTTTGGAATGGAGCCTGGGCTTTCTCCATAATCGAGTAGAACAAGCCTCATAATAACTATTTTTTAATATGTAAATAATATGTTTGACTCTCTATATATAAATAATATATTTTTTACTGAGTCAAACATTTATATATTAAAAATATTTTTAAATATATATTAATATATATGAGATTTTTTTCAAAAATGGCTTTCAGAATCTTTGAAAAATTAGAGTCATAGTTTGAACTTGTGAGTCTCCCATGGCTCCTGGTGCCAGTGTTTGGTTTTCTGAAGGTAATGGCAGTTTTAGGAGCCTCTAGGAACTAAGCAGATGGGTTTGAGCTAGAGAAAGCAGGTCTATAAGGGGGTTCCCATTATCCCTAACTTCTTCCTGTCTTATTCTCTCCTGGTCAGCTATGTCCTGAACAGCCCTTTCCACACATTCTCTTTGTCATAATGCTCTGCTCACACAAGTGACTATGGACCAAACCTGCTTGAACCCATGAGTTTCCCCCCTTGCATTGTTCCTTCAGGTGTTTCGTTTGAAGTAGTGGAACAGGACAAACTGCAGTAAACTGAGTGGTTCAGAGGGCAGGAGGCTTGACACTGGAGGACTGACAAGTGAGATCAGTGTATAGGACCTGTGTCATCATCATCATCATCATCATTTTATTATTCTAGTTCAGCTCATTTAAAAGCCTATTATTATTTCTCATTTTTAAGTCAGTGTACATTTAATTTTTGAACTTAGCCTTTACCAAGAAAATTGTTTTAGGTTTTCTACTAAGCACATGGGAGAAGTAAATTCCAGATACTGTCACGTAGCAAATTTAATGTCAGCTCCCAGAAATATCTCCTAAAGAACTACCTGAGAAACCCTGAAGATTTCTGGGGACCAGCCCTGATCCAAGAAATCACTCCTTTGCTAAACAAGTTGGATTTTCTCCCTTGACAGGCTCACAAGTCAGGAGTCAGTGAAACAGGCCAGGCCAAAATCTATCTTAATTTTAACAAAGAATCTGACATCCTGTGGACAAGCTGAACACATGAATGGCAGTGGAGATGAGTGAATTTGTAGCTGGCTGGACAGTCTGCCCTAGGAATGTTGACTGTTTGATGAATCACTGCCTATCTGAGGAGCAGGGACCATGGCAGCCTCCCAAGTATTATCAGGGGCTTATCCAGTCCCAAACATCAACTAGTGATGGATGAAGACATGCAGGATGTTTCTATCCAAATTTCAGGTGTGACGGACAAAGCCAGTACAGAAACTTAACTCATTAACTGTCAGATGAATGAAGAGACAGTGTCTAACAGGCTGCCGTGAAAATGAGCGAGCATAAAGGGAATAGATAAAATCATCTACTTAAAGTTAAATATAAAAGGATGGAGGATCGAGGTTGAAAACAACTTTGTAAGAAGTAAAAAGAAGTCCCAGGAACTTTACATGATTAGAGCCTCAACACAATGGAAGAGGCCTTACTCTTTTCAATTCATAGGTCTCTTTGCAACCATCTCGGTCCTTTGCATAGTCAGGAACTGTTTGCAGTCTCAAGTGGATCGTGGACCCCTGGGTCCCTCTCACTCAGGGTTCACACACATCTCACTTAGGATCTTTGAACAGCGTAATCACTGGCATGCAAACTACAGGAAATGAGCCATTTTAAAGAATGTAATGATAGAGATAATAGCCTAACAAGACTTGGTACATCTTAATGATGATCTGAAGTCTACAGTGTTCAGCTTAACTAGATAGAGACTGAAAATTGGGACACTTAATAGTGATGGAGATGCTTTTAAATAAGGATTATTTAAAGGAAACCAAGGCATTGCCTTAAAAAAAAAAAAACTGGATGAGAAACTTGTATACTTGTATCCTCCAAACGTCTGAAGCCTGCCTCTTGAGGTAGGGTAGCAATGGACTACATAGCAACATTACCAAGTGGAAATCCACTGGCTGCCTGTCATTTAATATTTTGTACTTGCCACAAATAAAGCTTAAAATTGTATTGTATAAATTGTATAAAACGATGGATTTAATTATGGTATTTTGTCAGAAACCAGCTTCAATAAAACTCTCACATTCCAGGGTAGGAGCATGAGGATTAGAATTATTAAGCAAAAGGAATAAAAATATAAGAGAAATAAGAGACAGAAACACAGAACAACATCAGAAGGGACATTCAGTGAATGCTGAATCTGTCTTGTTTATTTTTCACAAACTTACATACTTCACTCCAAAAGGGGAAGGAGGAAGCAACAGACTTCAATAGCATGAATTCTCCAACCTTTGGTCCAGGTGGAGTGGATTCACCTCTACATCCAAAAATTCTAATTAACCACACCCTAGGTCAGAATCTCTTGTTTATAGCCACACCTGTTGTCAACAACCTTGAGAGAGCAAAAATAAGATCAAACTCTCTGACATCCAGTTAAGGTGGAACAGGCTCACAACTCTGTGGCCTCTCACACATTTTCATAGATATATGTGAGAAATTAGCTTTATCACACTGCAATTATCCCAAACTAGCTCCCATGCATGTAAACTACCTGTGACTAGTGGTTGCTGTGCTGGATAATTCAGCTCTCTAGCTGCCCAGGTAGAAGAGGCAGAATTAATGAGCGTGAGGGAAGAACTCAAAAGCAGGTGGACCTCCTTGCAGAGCAATCTGGTCTGTCCCTGGATATGTTCTCACTGTCAAGGCTGATTTAAGGGTGCCCACCTAGGTGTGGGCTGAAATAGATAATCCTGCCCATTCTCATTCCAAGGCTATATATAATTCTATGTTTAGGGTGAACTGACATGCTTTTATTAACACACTCCCCTAGCTTGCTTTTCTATCAGTGTGATAAGCACCAATACCAAAAGCAATTTGAGGGACAGAAGTTGTGAAAGCGTGGGAGCCAAACATCCCCTGCCATCTCTTAAGGCAGCCTTCAGAAACCCTGATGTGCAGGGCTCTGATGTGCAGCTGCAAAGAGTCTAGTATCACACCACTGAGCCAGGCTCAGTCTGAGCGTGTGTCCAGCACACAGAGTCACTGCCCTCCCTCATCAGCATGTCACCGTTAGCCCTACTCTTTCATGGCTTGGAAGGACAATCGTGAAAATGTCCTCTCTCCGAGGTTATAACATTAAGACTAAAGCTGAAAATGTTTTAAATGGTCAAAGCTCATTTGATACCTAGACCGCCAACCGCTAATCGTGTAGATATATATGCCTTTTCAAACTCCACACAAATCTTGTCACGTGTCCTCTTAAGGGAGACAATTTCCTCACTAAGCGCAGGCCTTTTGAAGTTCGTTTGTGTTCTTGTACCTGCTAAAATAGTTTCTCACTTTATATAGATATGAATACATTTATTTTTCCCTCATTTGTTGGTTAGTTTCCAGCTTAGAGCTACGGTCAGTTATTCTTCTCAGGACATTTACACAGAGGAACTTATAGAGGTGTCTGGGTCATGCACATAGCTGCTACATTTTCCCAAAGCCACAGCACATTTGGTGTTCATATCAGCAATATAGAGTGCCTATTTCTGTGTGTTCATTCCAGACCATGGCCCAGCCAGTGACCATGCTGGTGGATATACCCAATGGGAACATGGCACTGCCCATGATCATGCTGGTGGATATACCCAATGGGAGTGTCTGAATACTGCCAGTATCTCACTGTGGTTTTCATTTGCATTTCCTTAAGACTCATAGTTTTGTACACTTTCCTACATACTTATTTGCCACAATGCAGCCTCTTTAATAGAGTCCATTCAAATGTACTGTGGTACGGACATTAGAGTCAAAGCCTGAGCCAGACCAAAGGACACAGGCTACAATCCCAGCTATGTGGGGAGGTTGAAGCAGGAATACAGAAAATACAAGGACTGCCTAGGCTACAGCGTAGGTTCAAGGCCAGTTCTAGCAACTTCAGGAGACTTTGTGATTTCTGAAGGGCTTGGAATATACCTATCCTAGGTCAAGCGCTGGCATCCTGACCAGAAATGATCTAGCAAACTTAGAAACTACTGAGTCACCCTTTCCTTGAAGAACCCAGCTGTCGCCATGACTTACATCAGCATTCATAAAGGCAGGAAGTCACAAAGCAAGAAGAAACAGTGGAGTATTGGTGGAGGACAGGTTTTTCAGGGAACGTCACAGACTCCCAGTGCTCCTCCTAAAAGTATGCTTTCACCTAAATGGACACGCTACACATGGATGTGAATGAGCATCTTACATCCATTCATTAGAGAAAGCACGGGCAGTAAACAAAGCATAAAAAGCTGAAATGCCATATCACTCAGTATTTTAAAAATCCTCTTTATCACTTCTGCACATTTTAACTATAATGTGCATCAATTTAAAAAAAACTACATAACTTCTAAAACTTTTCTAGGTTCCAGAGTAAAGAGAAATTTTGGCTTTGGGATCTCTGAAGTTGTACCTCTTCTACTGACACAGCTAAGGCCAGAGGGCCGTACCCCTTCTGTTCTGATGCTCCATCAGGAGGGACGTGAGTCTGCTATTCCAAGTGGGGCTCTAGCACCCAGGTCCTCAGCCGGGACGTGACAAGAGAGAGAAGCAAGGCTCCAAATGCTTCCCCCAATAAGGAAGAAAACTGAGGTGCAAAGTTCACAGAAAACTGAGAACCAAAGTGGCTTTGCTGAGTTAAATCACATGAGAATTAGACACAGCCTCCTTCCCCACATGAGCACCCTTCGCACATGGCACATAGCTTACTACAGGGTAAGTGAGCCATGCACCCAGCTCATTCAGAGCCCCCTTTCAGCGGGGCAACTCTGCATTTCAAATTAACTGCTCCCACATAACTCTCTCAGTAGCTGGAAGGTCCCCAGTTTGATAATAGAAATGTCATTTACTCCACAAAAGGCACCTTATAAAATTGCCTTCTCAAAGGAAAACCTTGAAAGACTTCTC
This sequence comes from Bramus lutescens, assembly GCA_001685075.1. Classification (NCBI taxonomy): domain Eukaryota; kingdom Metazoa; phylum Chordata; class Mammalia; order Rodentia; family Cricetidae; genus Bramus; species Bramus lutescens. Next base: position 535,500 of record LOEQ01000552.1, on the reverse strand, counting down.
TGCCATGTGCAGAATATCTACTTAATTAACCTGAACACTCATCTTACCGGGCAATTAAAATGATTTATTCAAAGAGCTTTATAGTTGTGCCTTACTACCAACCTACAATAAACCGGAGAAATGAGAATAAAACTACCGTGGTCCCTACTCAACCATAAGCAACATAAATAATACCTCCACCTCTAAGCAATCCATACATCCTGCCCAAAGAATAAGACTAATATGATCTTTGGAGTTTTTTCAGTGGGATAAGTACATGGTTAAGCTCTGTTTTATTTTCTGTGAGGCTGGAATTCAAGGATTATTTTTTCTGCTCTAGTTTAGACTGCTTTCTCCTTGAGAAAAGAATTTAAGGGGCACCCCCCAAATACAGCAAAGAAAATGTACTTACATCCAGCCCCTGGTTTCATGCTCTCCCGGCCCTGGCTGCAGTGTAGGATAGCTCATTTGCCATCTGTTAGAAATGTATTGATTGCCTCTCTCATTCAGTTATTGACTATTGCCCTGCTTTCTTTAGGATTACATTCTCACAAAGAATCCACGATGGTGTGGGTAAGGCATGGAGCGGGGATGACCCTGAGGTGCTCAGCTGTGTAGCCTAAACTGATTGGCCTTATTGCTGTCTTTGCCCTGGGCTTGCAACTGCCCAGAGATGACTCTGGCACACTCAAACACAGATGCTGTTGTGGAACTCTGCTCCCCAGGTATAGCACAGCCATGGCCAACTTTAAATTAGAACAGCTGTGATCCCCCCCCCCATGAGACCCTGGCAAGACTGAGCCCACTAGCATTCCCCAGTGGAACCGGAGGAAAGCTTACAGGTGCACAAAGCCACTTCCCTCTTGAAGGTACACTAGTGTTTAACCATTGCTAGGGCGAGGGCAGCCTCCTCTGCAGTAAGGCTATCTAGCTACAAGTTGCTCGCGCTCCTGTGAGTGATTGCAGCTGAACTCCTTGGTTCACCATGCTAGACTTTGGCGGACTCATTTCTTTGGACTGCCGTTTCCCTCCCTCTCTGAAATAAACAGAACTAGATCCCCCAGGAAAAGGCTCCCAACAGATGCAGATGGGGGGCCTTTGCAGCTCTGGTATTTTAAACATCTGAGTACTGAGTCCTTTAAATGCAGCAATTCTAAACGAAAGGTTTTCTTGCCTTCTTCAGGGGATACTACTTAACCGTTGGGAGGATGGCATATGCCGGACCAAACCTGAGCACTAAAGTTGGGTAGCCAGCCTACTTCCCAGGCCCTCTCATTCAAGTCTTAGAGAAGCTCCTGAGGACCAGCTAACCCTGAACACATATCAGAAGAGAAGGGAACAGGGTGGAGGAACTTGCAGCTAGTTGGAGGACCTGAGAAGGATTTTCAAGTAATAACCTTGGCCCTAGGTATTAGACATAGGGAAATAAGAAAGGAGAACACGAAAGGACTCTAGAGACATGCTTTGGTGTAGGTAGGTGACACTAGTGTGTGACCCTTGGTTGACTGGCAGTCAGCCTCAGGACTTTGCTGGAGTATTCTGCTTCCAGGCAGGGTGCCCACTTCTATGCCTACCCGGGCTGTCATTTTGCCTTTTCTATCTCTCCTCTCGCCACCAAGCCCCTCCCTCCTCCTGCCTCCCCTCTGTCTGTCTCCCCTGCTCCTTCTTAACTTTGCTCTGTCCTCTGAAAGCATTGTCCACTCAGGAGAAGGAGTGGGTCTCCAAGCGCTAGGTCGCAATGGGGCGGTGAGTCCCCCCAGTGTTTGGAAAGCTCCTGCCCCTGCCATTTCCTGCATGTAACGTTCTGCAGGGCTGTAAACATGTTGGCTTTCCTTGTTTCTGGATTTGGTCATGTTTGGGGTGACAAAGCTTAATCTTCAAATAATTAAAGCCTTGTGTAGGCAGTGCCAGGGGCCTCCTACTACAAGTTGAACACGTTGCACATCTATCTTCTACTGTTAAGACACTGTTCCTTCAATTTTTCTGTATTCTCATAGGTCACCGGAGCTGTAATGTATTTGTCCTTTTAACAATGTGTGTGTGTGTGTCTGTGTGTAACCTTTACACAGTGCTTCAGCATTGCTCTGTTGTTACTTAAGCAAAAACGGTTTCCACAAGGGTAATTTCCTGTAGTCAGAGAGCAGTGAGTCACTCTAGCTTACTGTGGCACCTAGGGTGACATAGACAACAATAATGTTCTGTGATTTTCAAAGTAGTAGAGGAAAATAATTTAATAATCTGAACGTCTTTCCATAAATAAACAATGCATGTTTGGATAGACAGCCATATTTACCCAGATTTGAACACAACACAGTGAATATATATGTCCCAGTACCACACGGTGCCTCATAAATATGTCTAGGTTTTTTATCCACTAATATGGAATTTAAATTTACATAAACAAAATACATGACAATCTTGACACAACTGTCCCTATGTCAACACATTTAAAGTAGCTTCTAATTTTGTACATTATCCTAATGCCTTTGCTTTCCATTTCTGAGCTGACCAGAATGTCACATCTATACCCCACACACCTCACCTTTATGAGCTGTTTTACGATTACCATGTTCTTCCACATATAAGATTTCATTGACTCAACAGCTCTCGGTAATTTTTCTCATTTTACAAAATGACAAAAATGAGCCAGGGAGACCCTGAGTGTTTCTATCCAGCTGGGAGCGACAGTGACCACCTGATTACAGGGTCACTAAGAAGGAAGTGCACCCTGATGTGGCCTTCTGTGCCAGCAGGGACAGAGAAGTCCCTTAGAACACCTGCTAGATTACGTTCCATTTTCCTCTAATCATAGATGCAGCCACTTCTTCCATCATTTGTTTGTTTCTTTGTTTGAGGGGTTTTTTTTTGGGGGGGGGTTGGTTTGGTGTGTGTGTGTGTGTGTGTGTGTGTGTATACAAAGACATGAAATTCTCATTCATTCCTGTGCTCCTTAGTATGAGCAAGCAAGTCTAACTAATGGTCTTAACAGAACCAACAGGAAAAACTGAGGTCATTTTCCAGGGTCACAAGCCTTGTGAGTAGAAGGTAAAACGAGGTGACATGGTGTGTACTCCAAAGCAGAGGCGGAAGGACCCCCATGCCTTCAATGCCATCTTCAGTTATATGGTGAGAGTCTGTCCCCTATGATTCATCTATTACCTCAGAGAAATTCCATTAAGAAGGGGTGCTAAGGAGAGAGAAAGGGGTAGAATATGTGAATATTAGCATTAGCCTGACCGTATAGACAGACTGGCAGAAAGACTCCTGATCCACTGTGGCAGGACTCCCTAGAATTATCCTTGAGGCAAATGAGGAGGCTGTGTAACCCACAGGCCATGGGACAGACCGGTAAATTGAATGCTCAGAGAACTGGGTGGGACACTCATATGCCATCTGCTACAAGTACCACCAGTACCACCAGTAGAATGATAACTGCTTGCCAGACACTTACTGATAATATAATATTCTTTTTCTTTTCTTTTTTTCTTTCTTTCTTTTTCTGATAGGTGGGGCTGTTATTTACTTGTGGGTTTTTTGGGGGAGGGGGTTTGGGGTGTTTTTTGTGTTTTGTTTTGTTTTGTTTTTTGAGACAGGGTTTCACTATAACTTTGGAGCCTATCCTTAAACTAGCTCTGGTAGACCAGGATGGCCTCAAATTCACAGAGATCCACCTGCCTCTGCCTCCCGAGTGCTCGGAATAAAGGCATATGCCACCACTGCCTGGTGTGTGGATTTTTTGTTTGTTTGTTTGAGAGAAAGGTCTTAGGCTTGGTTGGTCTCAAACCCATGCTCACCTGCCCCTGCCTCCTAAGTCCTGAGATTAAAGGTGTAAGTGGTCACATCCAGCCTTTGATATCAATTCCTAAAACAATCCTACCAAGGCTTAGCTTCCTGAGCAGACATGAACAAACATCTATTCATCCCCAAAGGCACCACAATAGACCAGAGAAACAAGGGCACTCTCTCCAGCCTGCGAACCATGAGTGTATTGAAGTGACTTGCAGGAGCAGGACGAAAGGTTACTTACGGGGATGTGGATGATTCAGGGGCAGTTGCAGCACCAGACAATCCACCCCAGCCTGGTGACAACTCGTGACAAAGGCACCAGAAAGCTCCTGGGGCAACTTGGGGTCAGTTGTTCTAGCTGGCACCTCCTCCTCTGCTTATCAGCTGTTAGCCTCAGAGAAGGGTCCTGTGAATCCTGTAAGTCTCAGAGCCTCCTAAGCCTTGTGTTATGTTAGCCTCTTGAGTCTTAAGAGACTCCCTATCCCTCCAGGAGGGAATATTCCAATTTGGAGGGAATAGCAATGTAACACCATCTTAGTTTGGATTTCCATTGCTGTGAAGAGATACCATGACCACAAAAACTCTTTCTTTTTTTCCCCAAAGGGAACCTGGTCATTTTTAAAATGTATTTATTAATTACATATACAATGTTCTGCCTGCGTGTATGCCTGCCCCTACAGAAGAGGGCACCAGGCCTCATAATAGATGGTTGTAAACTACCATATGGTTGTTGGGAATTGAACTCAGGACCTCTGGAAGAGCAGCCACTGCTCTTAATCTCTGAGCCATCTCTCCAATCCCGTCATGGCAACTCTAAATACTTAATTTAGGGTGGCTGGTTCACAGTTTCAGAGGTTCAGTCCATCATCATCATGACGGGAGCATGGCGGCATGCAGGCAGATGTGGTGCTGGAGCCGAGAGTCCTACATGCTACATCTTGCAGGCAATAAAAAATCGGCAGAGACACTGAGCAGAGCTTAATCAAAAGACCGTAGAACCTGCCTCCACCATGACATCCTCCCTCCAAAAAGGCCACGTCTACAAAGTCACACCTCCTAACAGCGTCACTCACTTTGGGACCATTCTCTTTCAAGCCACCACAAACACCTACACATTCCTTTCATTTTATGTTTGAGTGTGATGGTGAGTGTTGTTTTCCAGACTTGCAGCACCCAGGAGCCAGGTCTCTGGGCATGCACATGGGGAATTATCCTGATTGTATTAACTCAGATGAGAAGACCCTCTCGCTGTAGCAGTGCCATCCTGTTGGCAAGAAATCCTGGACGGCATAAAATGGCTCATGGAAAGGGAGCACACCTTCATTCACCCCTCTCTGCCTCCTGACTGTGAGTAGGATGTGACCAGCCACTTCAAGTTCCCATGGCCTTGACGGCCCCATTACAAGGGATACCACCCCGATACTGTGTGCCAAGACAACCTTTATTCCATGAGTTACTTTTGAGAGTATTTTGTTATACTAACCAAAAAATAAACTAATGCACTTAGTGGGGGTGGGGGTGGAAATGAACTTATACTAACCAAAAAATAAACTAATGCACTTAGTGGGGGTGGGGGTGGAAATGAACTAGAAGAAAGCTAACTCACTCTCAGGTAACCCCTAGAGCTGGGCACTGGCAAGGCAGGGTTGAATCCTTATAAACCGACTCCACAGCCTAAGACTTGCCCTGGTCAGTGGCTTCAGCCTCACTTTTAGGCCAATACTCAACAGTGAGATGAAGAGGGAGGTTCATGGCTAGGCATTGCCACAAGATCAAAGCTGAAGCCACCGAACAGCGGAAGTCTTCATGCTATGCCCCACAATGGAAAAAAAAATGTACCAGGCACAAAAGAAGAAAAACTATCAGAAATACAGATATCCGTTTGATAAGACCAACAGTGTAATATCTAGGGAGCACTTGCTATGGGCACCATAAGATTCCCAGGGTTTTTCTTTCTAAAAGCTGTTAGGCGTCTCTTGCTGAGATACAAGCTGATGACTGGGCTAGATCTGGGGAAAAGACTTGGATTGTGTGATCCATTAGCCTATGATTTGAGACGCACCGTTTAGAAGCAAACGGAAGAATGGCCTGCCCTTTCTGACTCTGAGTCTGTCTCCTCACTTGTGCAAATGGAGTTCCTGACAAGCTGCTTTTCTTTCCTCTTTCCTCCCCCTTTCCCCTACCCCCTTTCCTTCCTTTTCTTTTGAAGACAGTGCCTTACTATGTAACTGATAATTCTCCCTGCTCAGTTTCCCAAGTGCTGGGATTACAGGTGTGCACCACCATGCCTGGATTTAGGGCCTGGAGTCTTTAAAAAGACAAAATAGCCTGGAGCTGTGGCCTTGGCAGCTGAGGTGCACAGGAAGCCATTTTCTTCACTGATGGGAAGTGGGTCCACTGGTCTCCTGAAAAGTTAGGGCTTTCTTCTTCTTCTTTTTTATTCCCCCAATTCCTTCCAGATCTCCCCATCCAACTTTATGATCCCTTTCATCTTCCCTCCTTCTTTCTCTCCCCCTCCCTTCCTCTCTTTTTCTCAGTCTTCCTCTCTCCTCTTCTTCCCCATCCACTCTGTGTCTATCAGTCTGTCTGTCTTTCTTTCTCTCCCACTGAGTTTGGGTTTTGTTGACCAGCTACTCCTGGATCGATAGACCAGCTATCACACTATTAAAGAAAACTGACTTCTTCCAGCAGCAATGAAATGCCAACAGCTCCTCAGCTAGGGGTGGGAGATCATATCTACTTCCCTCCTCCACTCTTGGATTTTGTCTAGTTGGAGCTTGCCGGGTTTGGGATTTTGTCTAGTCTGAGTTAGCACCATTTTGTTCAGAACCGCACTGGTGGGTATATATTTCCAGGTGGGTTGTCATGGTAGCTGAAAGGGTTCAGAGATGGGTAAGATTGGTGATTACTTCTTTTCTGCAATAGCAGCCACACTCCTTTCTAACACTATGAGAGCCACCAGGAGGGATAAAACTTCTGGTTAAGCACCAGCTAGATTTCCCCCGTGTTTTATGGCTCAAGCATGTGGTGTCTTTAGTAATAAGATATTAATGCCAAGTTCTAGAGAGTAACCAAGAGTATTGGCAACAACCGGTAATGTTTGGGAGAATTCTATTTTGAACCCCTCATAAAGAGGTAATCTATCCCTGGTATTAAGGGTTTTATTTCATAGGGTGTGGTATTTAGCTGGGATGCTTTCTCCCCATTATAGAACAAGTCCATTCAGACTCTTTTTATATATGCATTTGTACACATTGTAGAAAGTTTCTACAGCTGTAGGTTTCCATAATAATTTTTCAAAAGGTCTTTAGTGTTATTATCACTCCCCCTCATATTTCCTCCTCTGTCTTGATCTCCCAGATCCCATTTAATTCTTTCTGTCCCATTTGTCCACTTTGCCAATTTATAACACTGCATTCTATTTCCTCTTCCTCAAAAGATCACAACCTCCTCCATGACCCCTTAGCAACTCCCTAACCTTTGTGGGTAGTCAAAATGAAATACACATATCTAAAACTTAAAAGCTAACATGCTCATCTGAGAGAAAATACATGCTTTGTCTTTCTAGATCTGAGTTACCTCGCTTAGAATGATTGTTTCCAGTTCTCCTTTTTTTTTAATAGTTTCCTAGGAAATTTGTATAATGGATTTTGATCATACTCTTTCCAGATTCATTGCCTCTTCCCAGCTCACCCAACAAGTGCAGCTTGTATTGCTCCTATTCTTTTTTAGTAAGGTGTCCTTCACTACAAAGTGGCCAAACATCAGGAACTACATCCTTAAAGGACACGGACTCTTTCTTTCCCATCTAGCAGCTGTCCACTGTCAGCAGCTCCTTATCTAGGGGTGGGAGTCTATGCCCACCTCCCCTTTCCATGCAAAAATTTTGTCTGACTTGAGCCTAATCAGGTCGGATGCACTCTAAACTGTTATAAATTCATATGTGCAACTTCTCTGTTGCATCCAAAAGAACACTTCTATTTTTTATATTCATCTTATGATCATATAGTCACTTCCGCCTCTTAATATCTTTCTCCCCCCACCACTTTTTACAATGATTCTTGAGCCTTGGGAGGAGCAGTTGTGATATAGATATCATTCAGGCATGAACAATCTCAGTCTCTGATTTTCTGCAGTGGGCTTCTATGTTAATCACCATTTTCTGCAAAAGGAAACTTCTCTGATGAAGACTGACAGATGCACTAATCTATGGGTATAACGATAAACCATTAGGATCTGTTTTAATACTGTGCCTATTTAACAAAGTAGTAGTAGTAAATTCTCCACTAAGGACTATGGTTCTTGCCCCAGCAACAGTGCCAGGTATGAGTTTCAGCTTACAGAACAGGCCTTAAGTCCTGATTAGAAAGTGGTTGGCTACTTCCATGATAGCCATACCACTATTGCATCAGTGGGCTTATCTTTCCAGGCTGCTCACTGTTGTGCACTAGAGGGTTGACATCTCAGTAAGATTGGTAATGTGATTCATTTTCTCCTCTGGTAGCATACATAGAACCTTTAAGCATTATGAAAGTCATCTAGTGGAGAAGAAGCTTCCAACTCTATAACTTGATTTATTGTCTTAGTTAAGGTTTTCTTTTGCTGTGAAGAGTCATCAAGACCACGGCAACTTTTTGGTTGTTGTTGTTGTTTCGAGACAAGGCTTCTCTGTGTGTAGCCATGGCAATACTGGAACTCACTTTGTGGACCAATTTGGCCTCAAAATCACAGAGATTGCCAGCCTCTGCCTCACAATTGCTGGGATTAAAGGCATGAGCCACCAAAGCTTTGCCTACAGCAACTCTTACAAGGAAAACATTTCATTGAGGTGGCAGCTTACAATTTCAGAGATTCAGTCCATTATCATTATGGCGGGGAGCATGGCAGCATTCAGGCAGACATGGTGCTAAAGCTGAATGTGGTACATCTTACAGGCAACATGGAGTCAATTAAGATACTGGGCCTTATCCTGAGCATAGGAAACCTCAAAGACCACCCATACAGTGACACACTCCCCCCAAAAAGACCATGCCCAGTTCCACAAAGCCACGCCTCCTAATAGTACCACTTCCTATGAGATTATGGGGGTCAATTACATTCAAGTGGAGAATAAGCTCCTATACATACCAATTTGGCTAATTCATGCTCTATGACTCAAGTGTGTGGTGTCTTCAGCAATAGGATCTTACTCTCTAGTTCTGAAGGGTAATCAAGAGCATTGTCAGCAGCCTGTAATAGTTGGAGTTCTTTGTAGATGTTAACTTCCAGTATCCATTATTTGTGTTTCATTTGGAATATCAAGAAGGTCAGGAATTTTGTAAGAGGCCGTGGGAGTTGGGGTTCAAGAGAAGAGAGCGAATCCATGGTGTAAAGGTTTAAAGGGGAATAATGGAACAGGAATTGTTAAGTGGGGATGAGAAGGCAGGGTAGAGAAGAGAACAGAGAGAGGGATCATTAATACTAAAGACATTTTGAAACTGATTTAGAAACTACAATAGAAGTTTCCTAAAATGTGTACACACACAAAGGAATACAAGTGAATTAGCTTATAGTAAGGCTGCAATGCCCCTGCTACACACAAGACTGTAATCCCAATGCCAAAAGTGGGTCATTCCTTCAGAAGCTGTTGGCCAGGGAGATCCCATAGACCTCCAAATACTACAGACTATAGCCAGTGGTTATTTTTTATAAAGATGGTTTTCAAAGTTTTTAACTCCCAAGAAGAGAAATGCCCCCTCCTTTTAATCTTACTGTTCCTCCCCAAATCTTTTAGGATTCATTTTCTGTAAAACTCTGTTCCAGTCCAAGTGGGTCATAGTTAGGTCCACCTTCTCTTCTCTTCTTTTATTGCTTTAACTTGTTTGTGCTGTATGTAGAAATAGAAGGCTCTATAAATACAAAGACCATGTTTTCCTTTAAGACAACACAGGATAGAATTGATACAGAACTCAGTCTCCAATAGTATCAGAACCCACAGATGAGGGAGCTCATCAGACCTCTAACCAACTCAGAAGAACTTATTGTTAATAAAATCTTCTTTTAAGATAAATAATTTTGAACAAAATTAGTTGTTTACATTGTGTTGCTGTGGTCAAGTGTATAAATCATTTTTAAAAACTGGGGTGATTCTGATTTAAAATACGTGTTTTAACATATAAAACCTTATATAAATTCTTCAAATTTTAATTTGATTTAAAAACTTAATTTAGTTGCAGAGAAGTCAGTAGAAGAATAAATTATAGTAGGGTGAAATGCCTGTGAACAATGCTGAATGGAGACACTATTTCTACAAGAAAGGATATATTGTAAATATTCCGTTAAAGAAGTTTGCGTTTTCTAAATGGATTACAGTAAGTATCATATTTCTGTGGTGTTTAAAATCCACTGGGCATGTTAGAAAGAGCATTGTAATAGCTTTCTTTTAAAATGTCAATATTTATAAAATGCTGGAAACTCTATCCCTAGAAACTACTTAAATTTATAATGAAAATTTTGCATGTCAACTCTAAAAATGTATAAAGGTCTACAAAATTCTACAAATTCTTTTAGGGGTTATATGAGCAAACATGCTTGAAAATAAAATGTGTAAGGCAAAAGCGAGCTGGTTTTGGAGACAGTGTGGTGGACCACAATGAAAACTGCCCAGAGGCGAGAATACAATGGGATTGACAAGGGGAGTGTCACTCATGACACTGGTGAGAGCAGCTTCAGTAAAGAGGCCAGGTTCTTGTAAGATTGGCTTGAACAAAATGATAGGTGAGGAGCAAAGGGTTAATTAAAGATGTCTTTGGTGCCTTTCACTATGGGAAGAGCACAAAAAAAGGTAGTAGTTAGAGCATCAGTTGAGATCCAGAAGTCAACAAAGAAAAGAGAGAGCACGTTGACTCTTCAAGGCAAGAGCCACAGAAGGTGAAACTGACCTTGCATGAGAGAAAGGGGGCATTACTAGAGAAAGGGCGAGGAGGTCAGGTGACATTGGACGTATCTTCTGTTGTAAAAAGAAGGAAGGATTGAGAGGTGTCTGTCTTAGGTAGGGTTTGCATTGCTGAGAAGAGACACCGTGACCACAGCAACTCTTATAAGGAAAATATTTAATTAGGGCTGACTTACAGTTCAGGAGTTTAGTCCATTATCATCGTGGAGGGAAGCATGGGGAATGCAGGCAGACATGGTGCTGGAGAGGTAGCTGAGAGTTCTACATCTGGATCTCTAGGCAGCAACAAGAGAAAGCCACACTGGGTCTGGTTGGAGCATCTGAAACCTCAAAGCCCATCCCCAGTGACATACTTCCTCCAACAAAGTCATATTAATTCCAACAAGGCCACACCCAACAAGGCCATGCCTCCTCATAGTGCCATTCTCTATGAGCCTATGGAAATCATTTTCATCCAAACCACCACATTCCACTCCCTGGCCCCCATATAGTCATATAGCTTATAGTCACATCATAGTGCAGAAATACATTCAGTCCAGTTTCAAAAGTCCCATATTCTATCTTTCATTCTCAACTCCATTTAAAAGTTCAAAGTCCAAAGTCTCTTTGGAGACTCATGGCAATCTCTCAACAATAACCCGTGAAAAATAAAAATTAAAAGAAACAGACCACATACTTCTAACACACAATGGCATAGACTATACATTACCATTTCAGAAGGAAGGAGAGGGAGCATAGTGAGGAAATATTGGACCAAAACAAGAACGGAAAACAGTTAGGCAAAGCCCAAACTCTGTGCCTCCATGTCCGATGTCAAAGTGCTCTTCAGATCTCCAGCTCCTTTCAGGTTTGTTGACTGCATCACACTTCTTTCTCTTAAGCAGATTCTACTTCCCTGTCAGCAGATCTCCTTGGCAGGTATCCCATGGCTCTAGCTTCTTCAGCATCTTAGGGCCTCCTAAGCAATCTGCGTTTCACCTTCACAGCTTCATATAATGGGCTCTCTAGGTTTCCATGCTGGGACACTCCTGGAGCACACCTGGTCTCACGAGCTTTCCTTAGTCTCAGAGGGAGATTCCATAACCCCTTTCTTGTATCCTTGACTCTAAAGCCAGCCAGAACCATATGGCTGGAGCTGCTCGCTGGGGCAGGAGCATGGCCCCTTCCTTTGATGACATCTGCAACAGCTTTCTGTTTTCAACAGTTCCCTTCCCTGCCTAAGTTTGGCTGTCCTGAAACTTACTCTGTAGACCAGGTTGGCCTTGAACTCAGAGATCTGCCTGCCTGGGCTCTAGAGTACCAGGACTGAAGGTGTGTACCACCTCTCCAGGCGCTAAACTTTAATTCCTCTTCATTAAGTGGGAAACTTAGCTGAGTGGGGTCTTTCTCTGAAGTCATCACTTCCTTTATTTCACTTAGCACCGGGCTTTTCTTTAAACCACTTACATTTCCTGCCGTTCCACTCCTCCTCAAACTGTCTGTTTTGTGTTTTTCCTTGCGTAGCTTGTTCTTTTTCAGTTCATACATATCTGCACATGCATGGCCACTAATAACCAGGCAACACAGTCAATACTAGACCACAGGGAAATCTCCTCTGCCAAAGATGTTAGTCAATTTAACCTCAGGTAGATTTTTTGGACAAGGGCAGAAAGCAGCCACTTTCTTCACCAAAATATCATAGCATGAGCATCCCCCAGGTGGGAAGGATCTGGGAGGTCATGGTCCAGGAGGCTTGGGTTTCTGGTGGTGATGTCACTGATGAAAGAATTTTCTCTGTCAGCCTCAATACACCATCAGTACACCACGGGATCTAAGGAATATGTAAGCAAATTCTCACAACTCTTAGTCTCTTCTTTTTTCACTGATAGAAAATCAATAAAACCCAGCAATGTGGCACACACTTGTAGCTCCATCTGCTCAGGAGGCTGAGGCAGGAGGGTTGCTTAAGTATGGAAGTTCCAGGCCATTGAGATAAGAAAGAAAAAGGCAGTAGATGTGGTGGCGTGTACAAAGAGAAATTACGCTTTTGAATTATCATCTTCATAACTCATCTCCAAAGGGCTGTGGACTTGTTTTTGTTTTAGCGTTCCTGCAATTTGGGTATGCTGCCACTAGGGAGCAGAGGTGGCACCATCGTGACCTAAGGCTGACTTTTGTCTTTTACTGTAGAGATCATCCTTGCCATTGCTTCTCTGCATTTTCAGTAGACACTTTTTTATTTATGTACCTGTGTGTGTGAACGTACATGTGGTTGCCTACGGGTGGCAGAAGTGGGCATCAGATCTCCTGGAGCCCAAGTTTACAGATGGTTGTGAGCTGCCTGACATGGATGCAGGACACTGAACTCAAAAGAAGCAAGAACACTTAACTACGATCTGAACCATCTCTCCAGACCACCTACAGAAAACTAAACAGACAATTGGAGCATGAATTTACTATTGAGCTATTAATGGAGAAGACATAAGAAGAAGAGGCTCTTTGCATAGCTATTTGAACTAGCCTCAGCTCTCCACCTCTACCTGATCATATTCCCAGGCTTTGATCAGACAGCATTATCACCAACACCACTCTTCTGGTTATGGAGGTGATATCTTCATGCAGGTGATTCCTTTTAACTCAGAAACAATGTGTACCAAGGAAATACAAAGAAGAACTAACATTTGACAATGGTTATACTTTTTGTCACCAACTCTTACATCAGGATTGTTCCCTTATTTCACAGAAAATAGAAAAGGGGTTGGGGGAAATTGAGGAGCATCTTGAGCTAGCATCACTAGACAGTAGGATTCTACCAATTCTGCTGGTCTCCACAGCTACCCTGTATAGGACATCACAGATAATGGAGAAAATTGGAAACTATGGCTATTTTATATCCTCATCCTCCAGGTGTTTACATCCTAGTAGAGAATATACATCTGCAATAATCCTTGTGAGCAAAAGTCAATCCATGATCAAAGATCCTGGAGGATCTGAAAAGACAAGTAGAAGAGTGGATCTTCAGCAGGAGTTTTGAGGGATGAGCAGGAGTTCAGCAGGAAGATACATCCTAAGTCATAACTCTGTTCTCAGTAGTTCTCACTCCCGTTGGGGTCAGAAGTCCAGACTTCGGTCACTTAAGGTGACTCTTAGATCATATCATTGGGTCTGACCTCACCAAGGGATGGTTGTGTTTGCCTTCTTCACATCCCAGGAGCGAGGACATCTGCTTAGTGTTACTGCATGTAAGAGGCAGTGACCAGGTGAGGGGAGTTGCCAGGATATCACAAAAGAAGGAAAAGACAGTGGCCTCTTTGGTCCCAGATGGCTTCCTGAAGTACACGGCTCTAGTGACATCATCTAGGAGGCCTTTCCTTCATAACTTGACATGGTGACAACCAGAGGCTGCTGTTAGGGTTTAGCTGAGTTTTTTTTTATTGGTGAAGAATAGTCATTGAAATTTTATTTCTTTCCTAGACATTAGAAAGAAGGGAAAATCCCAGTGTGGAAAAGAGCCCTTCAATTATATTTATTTTTTATGTGTACGAATGTTCTGCCTCCATGTATATATGTCTGCCACATGTTCTGGTATCTGGTATCAGAAAAGGGTATCAGATCCCCTGGAAGTGAAGTTATGGAATTGTGAGCCACTATGGGGGTGCTGGGAACCAACCCCGTGTCTTCTGAAAAAGCAGCAAGTGCTCTTAATCACTGAGTCATCTTTCCTTCCCTTCTTCAAGCAAATGTGAAACTTATAGGTACATTTAGTCATTGACACAGCAAGCTGAGGGTAAATTATGTTGTTTGGTAATAGAAAACTTGCTTAGGGTGTACAGGGCCTGGGGATTCAATCTCAAGTTGAAAAAAAAGAGAAGGAAGGAAGGAAAAAAGAAAGAGAGAAAGAGAAGGGGTGAGAGAGAGAGAGAGAGAGAGAGAGAGAGAACCAGTTGAAGTAACTATTATCTCCACTTTCAAGATGAGAAAACTGAGCCTGGAGTCATTGAACCTTTTACTCAGCTTCCCAGGAGAGTTAAAAGTTTCATTTCTAAAATATTGCCAAACTAGCTTCTTTCTCTATTTTTTTAGTGTTTTTCAGTTCATGTATGGATGGTAACTGCTACCACCTTTAAATGCATAATCTGAATTTACAAATACATATTTATTACAGTCAACGTTATCATATCCAAGCATAGAATGAGTGTGAAGGTTACCAGCTGAGAACAACGCTCAAGAACAGGAATGACCATTCTGCATTCCTGCTCAGAGCACCATCTTTCCCACCCTTAGGAAAGAAAGGCCTCCCTCACACTTGAGTTGTATAGGTTGCATCTATAAGGAGAGAAGTTATGTCTGCAACATTGTCGGCAACATTAAAAATAATTGGCCACTCTTCAGCCACTAAACAAATTCAATTTGTTATTAAGCTATTATTTCAAAACAGAAACGGAAGCTTATCGGATTTCTTTCCCCACAAGTCGCCCTCCTGCACTCTGGAGAAATCTGCTAAATTAGAGATAACAGTTAATGAACTTGGAGACCGTTCTTTGTGTTTATCAGAAGCTGGTGTCATTGTTTGACTAGACTACCCCCAGATGGGGAACACAACGTGTTTCCATTCCGCAAAGATATTAAAGCAGGGTCTGGCAAATAGTGAAGATAAAATAAGGGGAGAAAAAGATGGCTTCATATTTTACAATAAATATGCCATGTACTGCTGAGAATTTGCTTAAATCAATATTTTAAGTCTGATTGTTGCTCACTGCTATTAGGCAAATGCAGAGAGTTCACTGCAGGATAGAGCTAAAACACTCCGCTAATTTACATTTATTGATAAGGACTTGGCTGGAACAGGAACACTCAGCTTTTGCTTCAATAAAGAAACTGGCCTCTCAGCTTTTGCTTCAATAAAGAAACTGGCCTCAGAGTCTGGGATTTAGTGCTGCTGCAGTGCTGGCTGGGAAACACAGCCAAAAGCTATCTCCTGCTCTGCTACTGTCAAGGCTAGATGTCCTGGACCCTGCCTCTAACGAGGCAGCATCCACCCAGCGCTGGCTCTGCTCACCAGGTCAGCGCTAAGTCATGTGTTAAGAGTCTTCACTGCGGTCAACAGAACCAATCCTGGAAATGTGAGGGTGCTGTACAGTCCCCCCTCCTCAGTTCACAGAGTTTGGGTGGTGTTTGAAACACATGCCTGAGGAGACAGAAACCAATCAAGCACTGCGTGTTACTGGGAAGAAGGCCCCAAGCCTCAGACTCGGCATACTGACCCCAGACAGCATATTGCCTTATTTTTCCCACGTCTTCTGCACAGGAATCAACACTGGAAGAGATTTTTCTATCAGACAAGGTCAGAACACAGGCCACTCTCAGGCTGGGGGGAGGGTGAAGAAAGTCAGGTTGTAGCCCCTTCAGATTCCATGGGCATGTAGATTTATATTGCCACCAACACCTTATCTAATTTTTTGGAGGGGGATTTCTTAGGGTCTGCTGAAGTGGGGAAGGAATGCCAGGGAGACAAGAATATACACACTTTCTATGTAAACTTAGGAAAGACTGGTGATCAGTGATTGCAAACATGTTGGTAGCAATCTGGAGAGGCCCAGTATAGGGACCCTGAGCTAAAACAGGCTTAGGAACCTTACCAGCCAGGCACAGGGCTCTGGTTCACTCTAGTTATTTTTCTGATAGTGCCGCAAACCTAGGTTATAAGGACTGATATTATTATTTCTGTCTTGAGGCAATTAAAAAACACCCAGAGACTTGTAAAGATTAAGCATGGTTTTCAACCTTGGCACTGTGCCTGGCTTATTTTGCTTCGCATGTCCTCCGGGTCCATCCATGTAGCCACCAATAACAAAATGTCTCTTATTTTAAGGACTGAATGATATTCCATGGTGTGTGCATATACCATATTTTCTTTATTCATGCATTGGTCGGGGGTAAACAAAGCTTTGCTCTTGTGCATGAGCCTTCAATAGGCAAGAACTCACAACTGTCTCTGACATACTGACTCACCTACCTACCCAGGAGTGGATGAGTGGAGCATATGTTAATTCCACATTCAGTTTGTCTGAGAAACTTCCATACTGTTTTACACAATGACTAATTCAAATCCCCCCCCCAACTATGTTCAAGAGTGTCCTCACCCTTAATATGCTTCATCTAGTTGGCAATAGGCGGGTAGGAGGAGATACGTCAATGTGACTTAAATTTGCAATTTTCTGATAATTAGCAAAGATGGGTGTTTTTCATGTGTTTGTAGTCATTCGTATGTTGTCTTTAGAGAAATGTTTCTTCTAGTCTTTTATAAAGGTTGGTTAGTAAGGTTGTTTTCTTACTGTTGAGTTCCTTCTATATTTTGGATATGAATTATCAGATGCTTGGTTTGCAAACATCTTCTCCTGTCCGAGGATTGTTATTGCCCTCTTGCTTTCTTTACTGGGCTAAACCTTTTCCAAAAGCTAGGTACAATCAAATTTGTCTTCGTCTGCTGCTGATTTCTGAGCCCTTGGAGTCAAATCCACCAGTCATTGCCTGGACTATCGCTGTATCACATGCCTCCTATATTGTCTTCAAGTGGTTTTGCAGTTTCAGGTCGTACATTCCAGTGTTCCGTTCTTCCCGAGTTGATCCTCCTATGTAATGTGAGATAAGGGTCCAATTTCATTCTTTTGCATGTGGACATCCTGTTTTCCCAGCATCCTTTAGTAAATAAGTGGTTCTTCTCCCAGTGTGAGTTTGGCACAGTCATCCGAAGCCAAGTAACCGTGATAGTGTGGGTGTGCACAGAACAGTCACTTCACCAGACAACACTTCTGGGGGGAGGACAGCAAATTTGGTAAATTTCTCATTTCTCTGATGAAATGAAGTTTCACTGAGTATTGGACTTGCCCAATATCACTTCATTCTCAAGTTTTTAAGAAAGCGCTCAAAAATTTGTGTTTGGTTCTTTTGATCTTTGATTTTCATTTGTTTTATTTTAGTTGGTTCCCGGTATTTTTCCCCCAATTTTACTGACTAGTAGAATTAAATTTGGACACAAATTCCTTGTTAGAAATATTAATAATAAATATAAATTACCCCTGAATGATTAGGTCATACTGTTTCAAAATAAGATTTTTTTAAAGCCAAAGGAAAGGAGCAGGGGAAAGGGAGACAGAAAGAAGGAAACAATAGCATCTGGTTTCATCCCAAGATGGCTTCTAGCATGCTGAAGCGTCATTTTATTTCTGACTCACTGGGAAAACTGAGTCACAAATGCCACTTTACCACTTAGTCTTTCAATGAAGGTCTCCTGGCTAAGACCAGGTCAAATCCAAAGCAGCTTGGAGTGAGGGATCAGAATGAGCTCATGGTCCACAGCAGAATGGCTGCAGATGCTCAAGAAGGAAAGACTTTGACAACTGGGACCTTCGTGACTTAAAATACAAACAAAATTCCTGGCTAATCAGGATCCAAGGAGATGCCTAAATAGACAATAGCATGCTTTGGCTATTCACTAGACCTCCTAATCTTGTCCCATCTGTGAGTAAGTGGAGACCAGTAATGACGTTCAAGAATCACTAACATGCCTAAGGCTGACATTCCGTCATCATCGCTGACCTATCCAGCCACCAGAGGCCACGTCAAGACCTGGAGACTCAGCAGCTGCCCCAGCTTGGTGAATGTGCGGCTTTTGGGGGCCAGGCTTGTGGGAGTAGATCTAAGGGTGGTATGATCAGGTTAAACCACATCGCCAGCTCTTCTGCCTCCATGAGAGCATAGCCTGTTGCTGTGAGGCAGGCAGAGATTGTAAAATCAGCTTGCTGTATTCCCCCCTCAACTCTTTCTGTGGGTCCACCTCGGTCATAGCCCTTCATTTATCTTTGACTCAAGTTTCGTCATCTATAAAATGAGAATGATCATATCTGCTTCCCCAGGGTTATTGTGAAGACTAGTCAGCTGTGTGTATGGAAGACACTAGGGCGATTGCTTATGTACACAAATGGCCACGAAGTCCTTCACTGCAGAATGAAAAACAAAATCAACCCCAAACCCCCTGCCTCTTAGCCTCTATTCCCCGGCAGAGCTGCCTTCTCTGTTGTCAGTGAGCATGTATCAAATGCAGTGATGTGAGTTTAATCCCCTCCTCCTATTTCACTCAGCTCAGAGTCCTCCACAATATCCTTTCTTTTAACTTTAAGGAATCTCTCCTTCCTTTCATGAACCACGTTCACTTCCAAGAAAGCTTTAATGAAAGCACTGGAGAGAGTGGTCCTAAATGCTCTTCCAAGCAATTGCTTCCACAGCAGGCACAGGGCTGTATTTACTTAGCTCTAGTGGCACAGAGTAATTCTAAGCACACACCCCTTACTCTCTGAGAACACATGCTTACTGATATTCATTCATGCGTATGAACTCATGAGAGATAAAAGCTTACCTGGAAAAGATTCCCTTTCCTTAGTTTCTTGATAGAGAAAGGATCCCATGGGGGAAAAAAATCTCCCTTAAAAACTCCAGATTACTAGAATTCTTAACCAGTAGCTGAATGTAGCAAAAGTACTAACAAAATCATACACATACCCAGATACCAAATTTGTTATGAATCTTTTCCAGGTAAGATACAGGACAGTTTTGATTGTGACCCAACACAAAACTATAAACTTCTTTTCAACATTATGAGACATTATTCAGGGGGAGAATTTCCATTTTTTGTTTGTTTGTTTTGTAGCTCAACAGCAGTTCCAGAATGTAAGCTTTGTAGATGATGCTGTTGTGTTATGACGTCAGAGGGCTGGGCATGCCTGGCTCTATAACCAAGCTGAAGAACATTGTGCTATGCAGTAGGACCCTCAACAAGGTGAAGTTTAGAAGGGAAGCAGTCAGCAGAGCAGCCCTCCTGATACCCAGCTATGCAAAGGGGAGATATCCTTCAGCTTGGGGTTTGCTCTTGACTGGCACTGAATATCTTTCTGTGGCTTCTGTGGGAGATTCAGTAGGAACGCTTCTCGCATGTGTTGCAAACAGCCTACTTCCTTTCCTTGGACAAGTGGCAGAGTGGCTAGATGTCCTGGCAACCACATTACCTTCCTAATGGTGATGGCATTCTTTACTGCCAGGAATGGTACATCCTAAGCCCTTGTGTTGATTACTTCTCTGTTGGGTGTGACCAAATACTTGACAAAAAGCAACTTAGAAAGAAAGGTTTTATTTGGACTTATGGTCTGAGCAAATAGAGTTCACGACAGCGAGGAAGGCACGTCAGAGTTCATACCAGCAGGCCAGGAAGCAGAGAAGGGAGAACACCAACACGCCTTTGGCTCTCTTCTTTTTCCCATTTGGTTCAGTCTGAGCAAGAAGTCCAAGGATGGTTTTCCCCACATTCAAGGTGGGTCTCCACTTTATAGTTTCAGCCTCCTTTGATCTCTCAAAGATACACTCAGAGATGTGTCTCACAGTGATTTCAAACCCAGTCAAGTTGACAGTGAAGAATGGCTAACAGAGTCCTCTTCAGCTAGGTGTGGGCAGACTCAACCTGGCCAACAAGTGTCACCTACCACTTTGTAAAACTGTGCATGTGCCTTTTCATGAATCTGCTCTACCTTATTTTCAAACGAAGCACCAACTACTCTCCCAGGAATAGAAATAAAGTGCTTTTCATATGATGGTATCTAGGATGAAGGGCACTCAAATCATAGAAGAAAGACAGGAGAGGTTGCCTAGTTTCCTAATCCATGAGAATCATAGCAGCTCTGGACCTCTACATGATACATAAATTAATTTCCACCTTGTCCAAGCTGTTTCCTTTGTCAACAGGATGCAATCCTAGCACAATAGATGAATGTGGGTAAGAGATTAGGTTAATCCCCCAAAGCGTATTGATTTCCCAGGGGTCTCTATGGGCTCTTGTTTATACATTTTGCTTTGAATGAAGGGCTAACATGTACATTACTTCTAGAGTGACCAACCATTGCCAAAAATGAGGTTGTAAAATAAGCCCTATTTCTAAATTGAGAAGGCCCTGGACACACACGATATATAACCACTTTGCTTCGCGGCAGCAGCTGGCTAGGTGGAGAGCAGTCTTCCCAGCATGCCACATCTGGGCAAGCTCCAAGAGCCAATCCCTCTCTCATTTAGTCAAAGTAGTAGAAAATGAGTCGTCTCCAGCATGGGCTTAAGTGTCTCCTGATTTATTTACTTACCTGCATTCAATTAGAAAAGTGCTCTTGTTTGCTATTTATTTATAGATGTCATTTGAGTTGTGCCAGCTCTTTACTATATGTTGTTCACTTCCCCTGAACTGAGAGGAGTGTTTACAAAGCTCTTCCCTGTAATTAGTGTCACTCAGTGGAACAAGAAGTCTCTGTTTCATACTCGCCACAGCTGTCACCCTCCCTCCAGAAGGAATTGCACTGATGGAATACTTCAGCCACCCATTTCTTCAGAAAGCGACATAAAAGGTGTTATTTCAGTGGCCACACTCTCAGAGAAGCCACGCCAGGGATCCCAGTATGTGACAGCCCCATGGTCCAAGAGAACCCCCTTCTATCACATTTCCAATAAGTATGTCTTGCTTTTCAATAGTGCTGTGACATAAAAATGAGGCCGGCAGTCATGTTGGATTAACTTGATCCTCTCAAGAGATGGCAGATTTCAGATGACACGTTAATTGGTGGCTGTTGGCTTAGGTATCCCATACATGTGAATACCAGTGAGTATATTCAAGAGGTGGGAGCTGAGGGATTCCGGAGTATTCTTATGAGTATATATTTCATTCAAATTCCAGTAAAAGGATTGTGTCTATTTGAGAAAAACAAGATGTTCCACTGCTGGTTTATTTTTCTCCGGGACACTACTCTATTACCATTAATTGCATGAAGAAAATCATAGTAGAAGTATATTTTCTGCAAATATGAAGTGTTATTGAAACTTCAAAACACTTTTTAAAAATAACTACCCTGGCCCTCTATTGCTTTGAGTACTTCTGATGCATTTGCAGGCCAAATAGACTTTGTCCCATGCTATGTTAAGTGACAGAAGCAAGCAAACGAGCTGAGGGTGAAGGAATTGGCCAGATTCTTTCTATGGTATCAGAGAAGGTGCTAAATAGTGTCATCCCAAAGCAATAGAATCATCAAAACTCTGTCTTCCCACCATCAATGTGATGTAGAGAATATAGACACTTCCTTCTCTTCATAAGAATCCAAGCAGTCTGTACCCAGTCAAGATTTAATAGCCGATGGCAGCTTCTTGAAAGAACTTCTGCTATCCTAAAGATGCCTCTCACATAACAGAAAACACTACCAAGTCAGGCTTAAACCATTTTTGTTGTGACCACTGATCAGCTCTATCCCACCAGGCACTCCCAAATAACAGAGATCTATTTATTCATTATAAATGCTTGGCCAGTAGCTTAGATTTGTTAATAACTAGCTCTTACATTTTAAATGAACCCATATTTATTAATTTGCATGTTGCCACATGACTCATGGCTTGTTACCTCATTTTTTTATAAATCCTGTTTCTTGTTCAAGATCCCCAAGACTCTACCCTTCTTCTTCCCAGAGTCCTCCTGGTCTGGTTCTCCCACCCAATCTCTTCCTGCCTTTGCTCAGCAAGCGAGCATTCTTAGACACAAAGACCCTTTGAGGTAAAAAATGGTTCCAGTTTTCAGGTTTTGACATGGTGTCCTAGTGCATGTCTCCTGTTTACAGGCTAAATTCTTTCCCAGAAGTCCACAGTCATCCTGTCATCCCAAACAAATGCCTGGAAGCAAGAATTTAAACTTTTCAACGTCTTAAATTTTACATGAATAAAGGAAAAATGAATAAGAGCTGGCCAATGAGCTAACCAACAAAATCTATTGCAGGACAGCCACTGCAAGGAAATGAGGATGATTGCATTAACTAGAGAGGAGCCATCCTCCTCCTCCTCCTTCTCTTCCTCTTCCTCCTCCTCCTCCTCATCCCCTTTCTCCTCTTCCTTCTCCTCCTCCTCCTCCTCCTCCTTCTCCTCCTCTTCCTCTTCCTCTGGACATGTCAGCACAGCTTTACTCTGCAGGAGCCCATTCTATAGCCTACAATCAGAAATCTTTATGATTAGGTCCTAACCAAATCCTTCATCTGCTGAAAAGCCAAAATGACCTCACACTGGTCTCAGGAAATGGTCCCAACCCCTTGCACTTATTATCTATAGAACTCTTATTCTAATTTTCTCTGTGACTGACATTTGGCTACTTTCAATTTTTCAAATATTCTCATTCCATCTCCCCATGTTTGCACAGTATCCCCTCACTGAAACATTAGTGCTGTGGGACAATGGTCTTGTAGACTGTAAAGATTGGTCAGTTGTATTTGTTTAATAAAATGCTGATTGTCCAGTAGTCAGGCAGAAAGTATAGGTGGAGCAACCAGAACAGGAGACTTCTGGGGAGAGGAAAGGCTGAGTTTGCAGTCATCACCCAGATACAGAAGATGTAAGATGAGAATGCTTCGCTGATAAAAGGTACCAAGCCACATGGCTAACACAGACAAGAATTATGGGTTAATGTAGCATGTAAGAGTTAATATAAAGCCTGAGCTAATAGGCTAACCAGTTTATAACTAATGTAGGCCTCTATGTGTTTCTTTGGGACTGAATGGCTACAAGACCAGGTGTGATGGAAACCTCTGTCAACACACTAGCCCACATGTGTGCAACACACTCATTCATTGAGCTAATTATTTTGGATTTTGAGTTCTCCGTGGAGAGAACATAACTCAGTTTCTCTGGGAAGCTATACTAGCAGCTTTCCCTGTTGTTGTGATAAATAACCAGACAAAATTAATTTAAGGAAACAAGAGTTTATTTGGCTCGCAGTTTGAGGACCCAGTCTCATGGTGTGGCATACAGAAGGTGTGGCAGCAGGAGATTAATGCGGGTGGCCACATTGTGTCTACAGTCAGGAAAGCACAGGACAGTGAATATTGGCGCTCAGCCCCTTCTGCATAGGATTCTAGCTCAGGGAAAGGCACTGTGCACAGTGGGTGAGTCATCCTACCTGGGTTAACCTAATCTAGATCACTGTTTACAGGCATCCCCAGAGGATAGATAACATGTGCTCTCACTCATTCTAGCTCTGTCAAGTATAGGATCAACATTCACCATCACGGAAGCCAGCGCCAAGGTGGAGTTCAGTGCCCCTGCACTTAGTGCCTCTTACAGTCCTGTATTTTTACCTTTCCCGGATGAAATCATTGCAGGACTTTGAGAAGAAATTGAGGCATTGTTATGAAAATAAAAATGAAAATGGGAAAAATCAAAGACAACTTTGGTTGATTTCTGCTGCTTTGTCTGACTCTGAAGTTTTACTTGGGGTAGCAAGACATTGGCCGCAAGCAGCCATTTATTGCAGCTGTAAACGTCATGATGCCTTGTTTAAAGGTACTTCCCTACTTCCTAAGTGAAAGACTCTGGGCTAGAACTGCTCTTCTCATTCCCAGTTTCTTCAGCTGCATGATGGGATCTTGGCGTTAGCTGTATATACTGGATGAGGTTGGCTTCCTACTCAACATCGCAATGTCTGTTTCCTAGCTACATTGAGACACCACTGAGAAAAATCTTCCTTATCGGAACAAAAAGGAATTGCTAAGAAAGACTTGATTCCCCTCTGCTTCCTCTGGGGGTTGTCATGAAGAACATCACTCCTGGGGTTGGGTAAGCTATCATGCTTCCTTGAAGGGAGCCAACCCAAAGATAAACTCATACAGCATGTCTCAACAAAAGGACTAAGCTGAGCCAGGTGATGAAACAGTGATGAATGATGAATATACATGCTTGCTCCTTTTCAAGTTACAGATCTTACAGTACCAAAGACCAGGCACGGCAGCCATCCCTAGCTGATGTTTTCCAATTGTAGATCCCAGAACTATCTTAGGCAATGCACTGTGGTGAGGTCTGTAAGAATGAGAGGAACTAGGCATGCAGAGCAGAAGGAAGCTCTGGTTATGTGGTATTGATCCATATTAATAACCAGGAGATTCTCCCAGGTCAGCGACAAGGTTGCCATCCATGTGGCTCAGCCAGGGCACAATGCTATAGAGAAAAAAATTCCTGAAAGGAAGGGACCTTTTTTGAACAAAACCTCCTTAATATCTATCATCAACCAGCCCAAAGCCAAAGACTTCATAACGAATAATCAGAAGAGTGTTGTTATTACCACACTGCAAACACGGTAATCCTATACCTATCATACGGCACCGGAATATTTACCCCTCTAATTACTCCTGTTTATTAAAAAAAATGATTCTAAGTGAACTACAATCAGACACCTTAAAAGTGGCAGCCAGAACTAGTTGCACGTGGTTTCCATGAGTGGTCCAATTATCCAAACTGTTTGATTGATTTGGAGGATGTTAATTTCTATTTATTCCTTTCAGTCATCACTATTCATTCATTATCAAACTTATGACTGTGAACTCTACATTTCCCCACAGCATATGGGCCACATAACTTTCCTGGATAACTAATTAACGAGGATTTTCCTCCGAAACTGTAATTATAACAAAATATGGTACATTTAGCTTAATTTTCTATTTAATGCTTGAAGGTGCATAGGAAATGCAGCTCCGTGGCCCAGAGAAGGGGAAAGCTGCCATGTATACACTCATTCTCCAGAGAAGGTCTGGGAAACAGATGTTCTGAGGAGCCAGGGTGAGGGGAGGCTCATGCAAAAGGCTCTATTGAAATGATATCAATGATTAAAGGCCAGGATGTAGTTCTTGTTCATTAATAAATGGAAGGAATAGGAACTGGAACTTGCAAAGTTATCAAAGAATATAAAAGAGCCTGCTCTTGGCATGGCAACCTGCTGTCCTCTGGCTCCTTGGCCGTCTTTCTTTCTCGTTTGTGTAGTTCAGCAGGTGACAGGCAGGTGATGGGCAGCCTCTGGGTGTGAGTCGAAACTACCCCATGTGCATGGAGAACTTTGAAAACACGTGTGTACATGTGTGTGTGTGTGTCCATTCTGTATGGACACACATGATTGTGTTGAATCATTTTATGAACTTACACAGAAGAGAGTGGCAGAGACTCCAAAACTCATGAGTTGCATGTTGAAACTTCAAAATACCTTCTTCACTCATGCATCCACTCCATTCTTGTCCTCTGGCATCCCAGCCACTGATCAGTTCTACCTTTAAGATTTTAGAGTTCATTAACTTTAGCAGAGATGTGTGTAGTCCGCCTTGGAATCCATTTTCCTTCTACGGTCACAGTAAAATGGTTTCTGGGAGGTGGGGTGCAGCTCAGTGATAGGGCACTCATTTAGCATGAGCAATGGCTCTGGTTCAACCCTTAAAAACAAAGCAGGATGGTTCTAACAACAGAGATTTGTGAGAGTATTATATAAATGATGTCCAGGAAAAGCCAAAACCCCTGGTAACTTGGGGCACTTTTTGTGCCAGAGCTGTTGTAAAACCTAACACAAACAGGCTGGAGCTAACACAGGGCCTGTCTACCAGGCATAGTGTCACATAGCTGTAATCACCACACTTCAGAGGTTGAGGCAGGAGGATCTCAATTTCGGCTAGGACCCTTATGTCACATGAAATAAGGCAGTCCTAGATATGTGTTATCTGAAGTTTAATGTATACAAAATGTATATGTTATGAAAGTAGAAAAGGAACTGGAGAGGGGAGGAGGATGCCTAAGGGAAGCAGGGGCCAGGGAGGGTAACATAATATTTATGACAAGAAAGCTGGGGGGAGGGTTCTATTAGAAAGGAAGAGGGGACAAAGGAAGGCATAGGTGAATAAATAACAAGCATGACATATATGTACAAATACATCACGGTGAAACCCAAAACTTTGTATTCCATCAGAAAACATTAATTAAAACCTGAATTAAAAGAGAAGAAAGAGCCGGATAGTGGTGGCACACACCTTTAATTCCAGCACTCCAGAAACAGAGGCAGGCAGATCTCTGTGAGTTCAAGGCCAGCCTGGTCTAGGAAGTGAGTACCAAGACAGCTAAGGCTACACAGAGAAACCCTGCCTTTAAAAAAAAAAGGAAAAGGAGAAGGAGAAGAAGGAGGGGAGGGAGAAGGAGAAGAAGGAGAGGAGGGAGAAGGAGAAGAAGAAAGAGGAAGAAAGAAAAGAAAAAAGAAAGTGAGAAAGTTATGTCACATAACTGGGAAATCCCAAGTTAAGGCTTGCTTCAGATAGAAGCTTGCATGAGCATCTCCAACAGCGTTAGCAGGGATCTAGCCTCCCTCCATCTCTCGGTTTTCCTTCTGCAGTCTGTCCATTCTGCCACAATGCCCTCTGCATCTTGCACCACCCCTGAAGCTCAGAGCTCTTAGGGTCACAAAGCAAATATCCGCTTTCCATTCTTACACTCTCACACCAGGCAGTCTAGCTTCTATGGCCAGAGAGAAAAATTTATGTCCAGAAACTAGCAAGAGCTTTTCCTTATTACTGGATTCAAGTGCTGGGATTACAGGTGTCATGCCACACCCAGTTCTCTCTCTCACTCTCTCTCACTCTCTCTTTCTCATTTAAGAAAACAGGGGTGAAAAGCCTACCTTCCTCACCATCTGATAAAAATGGAGGAGGAAAGACTTCCCAAAGGAAACAGGAAGGCATATAAACAAGAGGAAAGGTGTGCTGAGCAGGAGACAGCAGGCTTCCTTGACTGAGGTTGTTTGGCCCCAGTGGGTGGCCTCTCATTTCTCAGGTGCACACGGAATGGGGCACTTTGGAAGGGGGGAGGGGAGTGAATAACGAACCCTCTGTAAACAGACACAGATACACATATGGATGCATGCTCACGCAGGGAGCTCAGTCCAGTTCTTCAGGGTAGGCTTTCCCATACGGGCTCTGAAAGACAAAACTAGCACAGGACCTCTGTCTGTAAAGAAAATGCTTTCATTTGTCTTTCTATTGCTCCCTGGCACCCAGTCTGTCACTTGGAAGGTCTTGATTAGAATCAACAGCAAATAAGACGAACTATTTACCTGTAAGAACTGGTATGTTCACAGTGGGCATTGTGCCAATCACCTTCTTCCTGAGTCTCTAGAACAAAATTCACAGTATTCTCTCTAGTGTTTAATATACATTCAGTAGAAAAAAATATGTAAATTGCATTAATCTAATCAAACGGATGAAGAAGAGACAAACACAGGGATTCAAGAGAAGAGGAAAAATAACCGTGCACCCCTCAGGCCCTCCATTAGAACTAAGGTCCCTAGTTAAGCAGAATATCATCCATGTCGACATGACTTGAGAAAATAATGGCACTCGACTGCTTTTGGGTTGACTTTCTCACTTGGCTCATGGGGTATAAGGACTCTGAGAAAAACAAAAAATTATAAAATTATTCTATTGGCTCTGGCTCCAAATATCAACACCAAGATTTTCATTCTCTTTTTCCGCTTCTCTGACACCAGCTCCTGACTCCAGCTCGGGACAGAAGGCTAGGAAACCCATTGTACTTCGATTGTGCCTTATAATGTACTGCTAATTTGGCTTGCAGATAAGGGAAGCTGAGAGTGAAAGTGTCCTCCTGCTGCCCCAGTGTCTTCAGAGGTTAAGCAAATCAAGAAGCAGAAACTGGAAACAGGCAAAGGTACATTTTTCTATTCCAGCCTTCTAAGGTTAAAAACTATTCAAGGACCCTGCAGAGAGCTCTCAGAACAATAAAATCACAGGAAAACCAAGCCATTCCTCTCTGGTCAGCTGCGCTTGCTATGTGGAAGACGGCATTCACCTGGGGTAGTGAAGTGACAATTAACTCCAGGCACTGGGATCATAGAGCTGATGATGAACCAAGAGGCCCAGTGCCGCCATGGCACAGTGAGCCTGCAGCTGGCAACGTTTGTCTGTGGAGTTCAGTTTCCTGTACCACATGTCTTTCTCCAGCACTATTACTATCATTTAAGAAATAAGAACAAGAGCTGAGCCAAAGTCAGGCTGGGTCTGCCATAACTCAATGCTCATGGCAATGTAGGTAGCC
>LOEQ01000552.1:493284-506813 GCA_001685075.1 Bramus lutescens | reverse complement strand
CATGCCACTGTGTGCGTGGCCCAGGGAGGGAGCATTCTGCACAAAGAATGTGGCTGTTGGCACAGGTTTGTTTTTTTACCTGGACCAGCTTGAATCACTGTCTCCTTGCCAGGAAACCTAGCGGACCATTGGGAGTCCTTTAAGAGAAAAGCCATATATTTCATGTGATTTGTGAATGGAAAGATGGATGCTGTCAGCAAGCAGTTTTGCTGCCAGATTGGGCTTAAGACGAGCATAATGGGAATTTAGATTATACAGAAAGACCTTTTTCATGGACCTCATTTAGTAATAGCTAACAATAACAATAGCTTCCAGTATTGTATGCCTATAATGGGCCAAGAAGGATGCTGACTTGAATTTACAGCCTACAGAGACATTGGTCCCTCAGCATCCAAGGGGATTAGTTCCAGGACCCCCTCGGATACATAAATGCTAAAGTGCACAGTCCCTCATATAAAATGACATAATATTACCATATAACACATGACATCCCCCCTATGTACTTTGAGTTTTCTCTAGATTACTGATTGATAATACCCAGTTCAAGGCCAACATTCTTATACTACATTAAATTGTTTCAGGACTCACTAAAAGAAAAGTCCATCCATGTTTAATCCAGATGTGATTTTCAGCAAATGTTTTTATTTATTGTTGATCTTGCAGATTCAAAACTATCAGAAAAGAAAGGGGTGGTTTTAGTACCACCATACAAGAGGGTGTGAATGTGTTTGGGGGGGAGGGGGGAATGAGGACATGAGACAAAGAAAGATTACTTTATAAACAAGGAAAACTGATGTTCAGAGAAAACATTGCACTGGCAATGAACTAGAGTTCTCATCTCAATCTTCCTAATGCCATGACCCTTTAATACAGTTCCTCTTGTTGTGGTGACCCCCCAATCATAAAATTATTTCCTTTGCTACTTTGTAACTATAATTTTGCTGCTGTTGTGAATCATAATGTAAGTATCTGTGTTGTCCAGTGGTGTTAGGCGACCCCTGTGAAAGGGTCATTCGACCCCCAGGTTGAGAATCACTGAACTAGCGGCTCAGTCCTCCACAGCGCTGAGTCTGTGTTCTTCTGCCTCAGTCACACTATCTACAGCCATACCCTCCTCCTGCCCTGTGCCATGAAAAGCTGCCTGGGTAGCCGGGAATCCTACCCAGATCGAACCTTAAACCTGACCAGTGCTAGAAAAGAGACCAAGGAGTCTTGTGAGACAGCCCTTTCCCCAAACTAGGGCAACACTTCCTACTGCAGTGGGCACTGCCTTCCCACAACCCCCTTGGCCAGGGCCCCCCAGTCAGAGCACTGGGTCCAAGAGGAGCTTCCAAGCCAGGTGGGCAGTTTGGAACAGAACATTCCCTCATGGATCCCAGTCCTCCCGAGCTCAGGATGGAAGGCTCTGCTAACAAACGGTTTGAATTACAGGGAATTTGAATGTGTTCCCTTGTCTTGGACTGAGTTGATGCAATTATGAAATAACCCCATTTTTTAAAGCGTGTTGTCCATATGCCATTACAGCTGAGTCTTTTCATGAGCAACAGACGTCTGGCCATTTCATGCGGAGTCACACCCCACAGGCAAAGTGGACATGCCTAACAGGGGAAGGGATTCTGCAGCCCAGTGGAAGCCATTGCATGGAAGTGTCAAGCTGGAAACCTGGGCTGGCCAGCATGTAAATGGGGAAGATTGGCATTATCCAGAAAAGAAACAACAGCTGTATAAAGATTGGTAAGAATTAGAGAAATCTTACAGTTTGAGCCAGATGTGAGGACACCGTGAAAGCTGACAGCGAAACAAGCTGGGATAGGTGTTCCCACTACTGGCTCACTCTGGTTCTTTCTAAAGCGGGAGCTTTAGGGGTGTGAGAATGTTCTAGCCTCAGACTCAATGTAAGCACCCCCTTTCACCTTCCTTTCGAATTGGAGTTGAATCAAAGGCCTCTGCGCTCTGCAGAAGGGGGCTGGTCACTTTGCAAATCAGTAAAGCCATCTGCTCCAGCCTTGAGATGCAAAGTGGATGGGAGGGTATGGCCAATATCCCAATAAAAGAACACTAACTGAAGGGCCAAAACTGCACACAATGCCTTGAGAACGTTTTTCCCCCAAATTAAAATTGCATGTTTGCACATTTTAAGTTGATTTGGTTGTTTGACTACTTTTATGGTGTTATGAGGCTCCAAGGCCATGATGCACAGGCTTTGCTAGAATGAGTGGAGAGAAATAAACCACAGATGTCCCCAGAGGCCCTTAACACTCCCCTGCCTGTCTTCCTCAGCTCCCACACCTGCGCTAGCTGAGCCTCTTGCCTATGAAGCCCCAGCCCCTCTCCCCTACCACAGGATCTAGGGGTAACTTGTTTCTAAAACGGGAAATATATGAATGTCCTTGGCCAGTCCCCGTTTTATCTGTACTTCAAGGCCCATGCTAGGGAATGCAATATGATCATTTTCTTCCCCTTGTATATGGACCAACCTTCCCATTTCCAAGCCCTATCACTCATGGCCATTTGGCAGACACCCCAGTCCTGGCTTGTGGTAGTCCATTGTGGTGGAACACCCTCCCTGCGCTGACACCCCAGTTCTGGCTTGTGCTAGTCCACTGTAGGGGAACACCCTCCCTGCACTGACACCCCAGTCCTGGCTTGTGCTAGTCCACTGTAGGGGAACACCCTCCCTGCACTGACACCCCAGTCCTGGCTTGTGGTAGTCCACTGTAGGGGAACACCCTCCCTGCACTGACACCCTGATTCCTGGCTTGTGATAGTCCTCTGTAGGGGAACTCTCTTTCTAGATCCCATTTTCTCCAGCTGCTAGAAAATGGCCCTCAGCTGTTCACCATCTTTGAGAATTGCTTCTGTTCATGTGCATCTAGCAGCCACTGGCATCCAAGCCTGAGTAACACAGGGTAAAGACCTAAAGTCCTTACCACTGCCCCGACATCCAACACAGCACCGTTCTGAGGGACTCACTGTGTTTTCTCATGGGATCAGCTAAGGCCTTTAAAGAGACAGCACTGTGGTTTGGCTGTGCGCCACCATCCTGCCACCCCCCAATTCCTACAATGTAGTCCTAATTCCTAAGGTGATGGATTTAGGGGCTAGTCTTTGAAAGCCCATGGGTCTTGAAATTTTCAGTTTCCAGAACTGTTAAGAAACATATGTTGTTTATAAGTTTCCCAGTTTAAGGCATTTTGTTACAGCAACCCAAGAAGGTTAAGAAAGCTGGGCTCCATCTCTCCATTCACCCTGTGTCCTGTCACTTCCTTCTCAAGAGCTTTCTTTCCTGTGTACAGCTTCCATCTCAGAATCTGCTGTGCCACTCACCCAGCCCTCTAGTGCCCCCTTCTGGTCATGCCAGGTCTGGCCTGGATCTGACCAGAGTTTAACCAGAGGCTCAGTTCTGCTGTTACAGGGCTGGGTTTCTGCTTGAACCAACATACTAGAATAATCTACATCACCACAACTACCCCGGTGAGGACCATCCCCAGACACGATGCCTTCTCAGTGTTATTGGACCATGCCACCATGTGTATACAGGGTCCTGGCAGCTGGCTGAGGATGTGGTAGAGCCTTGCTCTAGCCTCTCTTCACCAAGCATTATCAGTTTCATGCCCCTTTCCTGCTCCCATGGGCCAGCCATGGGCCAGACTAGGCCACACCACTGCTACCTTTTGCCCTTGAGTAGAGTGCCTCATTCTCACTGGGTTGAATCTCTGCAAAGAGCAGAACCAGCTCCCCCACTGCTGCTACCTGCTTGACTTTCATGAGCCCTTGTGTGTAAGCTATGTCCAAGCTACCATCTGTGGACAACTCTGCCCCCGAACAGCACTGACTAAACAACCTGATTCATCCCTTCCTCCCCTTACAATATGTCTCTCCATCAATGCCAACTCAAAGTCCACTTCCTGCACACAGCTTTCCTGTCCCAACTGTTTATCCTCAGAAAAAGGGCAAATGGGCACAGTATGGTGAGGGCAGCTCCTGTTCCCTCATGACTTCCAGAGCAGAGCGCTGACTAACTGATCAGTGGGTAAGGGCTCATTGTTAAAGTGACTTGTGGGTCTGCCGTGCATAAGTCATATTCTCGGGAACAAATCAATGTGAAATAGCAAAGAGCTGTGGAGCACCAATTATATGCACATTAGGCCCTGTGCTAATTATGACAGGGATGTGAGACAAAAGAAGGCACAAACCCTTTCCAAAATGGCCCGCAAAATCCCTGCCTTTAGAGAGGTGTTTTACATGGGAGATGAAGACAAGATGTCTCCAGGGAATACAGTATCTACCATGAAGCAAGCATCCTGAGCAACTCAAGTATATCTCTCTCCTTGAATAGTCAACATGACAATCTGACTGAGAAGAAAACAATACCTATATGTTGGGCACGAATGACTGCTATGGTATAGTATAGAGGTTAGTCCTGGAATCACTCACTGAGTTAAAATGAGGGGGGGAAATCTAATCTTCCTAATAATACCAGGGATAAGTGTGAAATACTAAAATCTCAAAAATTTAAAGAAAAGTCAACAGCATAGGAAGAGTATTTATGAGGAAGTTCAGCGTGGAAGCAGACCAAGGTCACGCCCACCTCTGATGGCAGTCATGTGTAAAAATCCCAAGTGAATCGTTTCAAGAATACACATAGCTAGTGACAAGTTAGACCGTAAGTTAAGACTGGAGTTTACAAAATTAAAGCTAGTAGTCTGCTATTAAAAATAAAACAGTAACAACTAACTTGCAAAGCTTACAAGATGTCAGCCATGTTAAAATAAGAGCAGCATTCAAGTCAAAAGCTGTAACAGGCTCACGGAATCGGCAAGGCCAGATTTATGGGTCCGTGTGTCAAAATGGCTATCCCATTTTAAGAGGGACATTAGCATCCATCAATAGGAGATTGGTTAAATAAATTACAGTAATCCACACAATGGAAACCAGGCAGCTATTAAAATGATGATGTGTAGCTACTTTTATTGACGTGGAGAAATGTCTGTGACAAGTTAGTTAATGAGGAAAGCAAGTAGGTTTCTGAGTGGCCTGTATAATCTGATCCAGTTAATACAAAGTCATGGACCTGTAAGTTTTAATGCTTCTAAAATGCTTGCTTTAGGACAAGAGATAGCTCACTCACTAAGGTGTTTCATGATCTGAATTCAATACCTAGAGTCCACATGGTGAAAGAACTGTCTCCTGGCAGTTGTCTTCTGACTTCCGAATACACACCAAAGCATGCACATTCACACACTCAATTCTTAAAAGAGAGAGAGAGAGAGAGAGAGAGAGAGGAACAAAGGAACGAAGGAAGGTTATTGCCAAGCTGAGACTGCAGGACACAGAGATGGGTTGGATGGCATAGGAGGATTCAGTAGGAGGTGGAGGTGTGGAGAGAAAGGAAAGAGGGACACCTACATGGTTGTCCATACTTAGGGGCTTCCAAGCTTCCCCTCCACCTAGCCCGAGTGGGGCCAAGCAGATATGCAGCCACTACCAACCAGAATCACCCTCCCTGCTCAGAAGGCAGATGCTGAGCCTTTGGAGGTTGGATGTCCACATCAAAGCTTGAAGCAGGGGCTCTAAGGGAGAACCTCCCCACTGGAATGGTAGTGCTGGCATCCCTTGGCATTTTGCAGTGTCCTTTAATCTCAATACATGTTTCCCGTCTCGACCTCCATCTTTACATGGCCTTTGCCTGTGTCTGACCCAACCAACCTCCGCTCTGCCTTCCTCTTATATGAATGCCTGTTCAAAAGACTTAGGTTATATTTGAATAATCCAGGGCAGCATTGCCTCAAGATCCTTAATGACGTCTGCAATGACTTTTTCATTGCAGTCCTGGGTGTGCACACCTTCAGGGGGACATCATTCCCACTGTAAATAGCCGAGGTGACAATGAGGTAGACGTGAGGTACCACCTTCCCGGATGTATGTGCAGTGAGTGGGATCAAGAGTAGGGCAGAGCACATGTGGCATCCGCACCAAGATCTAACAAAGTGCTTGTGTTGGTGGTCCCCACTAGACAATGCATTAACAGCAAGGATGCTGCCTCTGGCCCCGTAAAATTGAGACATCGGTTTATAAAATAACACTTGTGTTGTTTTGTTAGGGACAGAATCTCACTATGTAGCCCCAGCTGGCCTGGAACTCAGAGTGTAAATATAGGTAGACTTTCAACTCGTGACCCTCCTCAGCCTCCTGAGTGCTGGTATTACAGGTGTGAGCATTTAGCCTGGCTTGGAATAATACCTTTAATGTAAAAAATACACACACAAACACACACACAAGCTGAGCACAGGTGCATGCACCCACCACATAGATGGATAAAGAGTGTATCTATGGTCTTGTGTTTTCATGGAATAGAGGGGTAGTTAGGGGGAGAAAAACAATAAAGCTCACTTAAGGAAGACTAATAAAAGTGGCTGAGGAAGGGTGGAGTAGCCCAGACCCCCACGACAAGAACCATGTGTAGTCAGCACAGCGTGGGCAAAGTGCTCCACGAGTGCTGATTCAGTAATTAAGGAAATGGGTTGAAATTTCAGGGAGACAGACTGGGCCCTTTGCCAAGTAAGCACTAGGTCAGCCCGCAAGGTAGCGAGCAGCCCGTCTTCCGGCACTCAGGCAGAAACAGCGAGGGGAAGTTTCCCCAGGAGTATGGCAGGACTTGGGCAGAAATATTTGTTCTGTTTGATCAGTACAGTATACACAGATGTCACTGCGCCGTGAACGCTCTTGGACATTGGTCTAGCTGCTTTGCTGTTTAGACAAACCATTTCAGTCATTTGCAGGTCTGAGTGTTTCTCAACCATCACTCTAGACTTTCTACTGCCACCAATTGGAAGGAGCTCAGTCAAGAAAGCGCTTATCATGGTAGCACTCTTAGTTAAAAAGAAAAAAAAAAGCGCCAGGCTTGTGACACATGTTTAAAACCCCAGTGCTGGGGAGGCAGAGATGGTGGGAGCCCTGGAGCTCCATGCCAGTCAGCCTAGCCTACTCAGCAAGTTCCAAGTCAAGTGACAGACCTTATCTCAGGAGAAAGGGGGAGGGGTGGGTACAGCACCTGAGCAACAACACCTGAAGTTAACCTCTGACCTTTCCCATTTGTTTGTATGACTGCACATGCGTGCATGTGCACACACACAGATACAGAGACACACACAAATAAATACACACCCATACAGACACACATACTCACACATATACAAACACACACACAAATACAAACCTACACAGATACACACACTCACACATATACACACATACACACACAGACACACACACAGATACACATACTCACACATAGAAACCCCCCAGACGCACATAGATACACACAGACACACATACAGATACACACACAGATATACACAGACACACTCAGAGAGATACACACACTCACACATACACACACAGACACCCACACACACCCACACAGATACTCACCTACATAGATACACACACTCACACATATACACACAGATACTCACCTACATAGATACACACACAGACACACACACAGATATACACACACACAGGAAGTTGCTGTTCCTGTCCCGTCAGCCCATCCCTCAGCTGGGGACTGTCACATCATATACAGTGGCGATTTTGCTTGCTTACTTTTGTTCTTTCACCTCCACTACTTTGTTTTTAAAGAGGCTAGGAGTACTAAAAATTAAATGAATTACCATAGAGTGTGAGTCTCAGGTAATTCATTTACTTTCTGTCTGTCATCAACAATATTTCTAGGTTTGGTCCAGTTACAAAGCTTGATGAAGTTTAATAGCATTAGAGATCAATGGTCCCACTGGAAAAACAAATTAAATATGCAAAACGGGCAAAAATTAAGCCTTGAGTTTACATAGGAGGTGGTGTAACCTCAATTACATAGAAATTGGGTAAAATGGCAAGATAATTGGCCCAAGGGTCTATAACTCTGAGCCTCTTAAAGCAGCTGGTATTTCATCACCAATGTGCGATGCTAAGGAAACCTTCACAACAGGAAATAGACTCAACGAGAGGCTGGCTGTGATAAGTGTGCTTTGGATTTAACACAATGATTTATAGATGTCCTCAGAAACCAGTGGGCAAGCGAGGGCACCGTGGGCCACACTCACTCTTCAGTGGCCCTAACTTCGCGGGTACTAGAGGGAGGTCCCACAGCACTGAGCAGCTGCGGCCCAGTCAGGGGAAGGGGCGGGAAACTCGCTTCATGGAATTGCGTCCTGAAGACACCAGAGCTCGGCAAAGCCATCCTTTCCAGAGCTCTTAAGCATCTGCTCACACAGAATAGAGCCACATGGGAAGCCCTATTTCTGAAGGTACGTTAGAATTTATGCCCCCTGTATACGAAACATCTAACTCTAGGGAGACTTTTTCAGAGAGAGAGACAGAGAGACAGAGAGCGGGAGGTTAAACAAGTTGGCAACGTGTCAAAATTGCCGCGGTTCCGATTTTTATGAATGTTTAACTTTGAATCTGGGTCTGTTTTCTCAGTGCT
Organism: Bramus lutescens; assembly: GCA_001685075.1. NCBI lineage: Eukaryota > Metazoa > Chordata > Mammalia > Rodentia > Cricetidae > Bramus > Bramus lutescens. The sequence goes on along the minus strand of LOEQ01000552.1, from coordinate 498,325 downwards.
GGAGCTTTGGGCAGAGCGCCAGCCCCAGAGGAACAGACTTAACCCAAAGACTTTGTTCGCCAGTGCCACTCCACACCCGCTGGAAGGCCGGGGCGAGGGTAGAAAGCCAATCACCAGCAGATCCCCTAGGGTGTGACCCAGCACCAACACAATTATAACCTGAACCACAGTGAGGATGGGCCGGCAATGCAGAGACAGATGACTTCAGCCAACAGACTTGGAGTTGTTGCTCTGTGAGATGCAAATGGGCATTCCTTTCTAGAGAGGAAAGTGCCCAGTATGCTAACTCAGATTAATGGCTCGAGAGNTGAGTGGTGACTTCATAGCTAGATCACTACTGCTCACAGAGGCCTGCCACTCGCAATCGCTGAAGAACAGGGACACGTCTCGAAGGTTCAAAAGCAAGTCATGAGTAGCTTTAGATAGATGTATTTGCATATGAATATCCTAGAATATTACCTACAAACACAAGATCTGCAATGATATCCAAGAGCCCCCCTCCCCCATAGCAATATCCTAAAACGTATCTTTCAAAGCATGGCATATCACAGCTGAATCATACCAGGAGCTTGTGAAAACCTCAAATGCCTAACCCTTCCTAAACACATCCCGACCCCTAAAGCAATGTGCATTCAGGACACTCCCCCTAGATGCTTAATTGTGAGAATGTTGGAGAACAGCTTCCCCCACGGTAAAGTGCCTCCTCGCGGAATAAGGTGGCCAGTGGACTCATCTCAGCTTGGAAGGGTGTGGACGATAGTAAGTACTCAGCAAACATCACTCTGCTGTCATGGCTGATCCGAATGATGCTCAAAAGGCTTCTTTTGACAGTCAGGCAACCCTGATGGAAAAGAGGAAAAACAGATGGACGCTTGACCACACCTTAAAAACGCAGAGTGTTTACTCATTGACTCATACATATCCTTTAAAGGCTGTTTTCTTGTCAAGGATGGATGAAACTCTTCGAGAGGGGGGCCTGTCCCTCACCCCAAAAAATAACAAATGAAATGTAATCAGACCCTTTTTGTGTTTGGGAATGCCTCGATTTCACTGTGGTTCTCAGGTCTTTCTCGCGGTCAGCCATGGGCAGGATGGACTGCGAAAACAGTTTATCAGTTGGAGTTTATTAAAAGAAAGGCCAAAAGCGGGGGAGCCACCAGCCTGAGATGAAATGGCCATGGAAGGCCATCCCCCATATGTGTCTCGCTCCCTTATACTCCTTGGGGCTCACTGGATGTGGGGGATATCTGATTGGTTTTCAGGAAACCCCAGAAGCAGACACTGGATGGGCCCACAGGCGGAAAGGGTGCCACCATTGTTTAAACAGTATGCCTCCAAACAGGAATATCTATTTTGATATTTTGATCTCTCGGCTAATAGGTTTGATGGATCATGAGAACAGATGCTAAATTTAATATAGGGTCTAAACAAAACCAGATTTCTCTTTAAAGGGAAATGGACTATAAACCCATTTATGTCCAAACTGGTTCTCAAAGAACCTTCTTATCTGCCCCAAGTAGGACTCACAAGCAATTTTCCTATCTCTGCCGGCATTTTCCCTCTCAGGAGGAGGTGTGAAAACAACTCCACTGAAATTTTTGAGAGCCCCTGTTTACAGATGGTAAAAGTATTGGAAAAATACTTGCACCAAGCCCGTTCAGCAGGATGTGTGGTCACAGTGAATAGAAAAATGAAAGAAGGAATGAAAAGCTCTCAGGGGATCCAACTGCAAGGGCAACAGAAATGTCAGATTGTGGTAGATGTGGGGAGGGCAGAGACGAACAAAGAGATGCTGGTGATAAATGTCATCTCAACACAGGCTACAGCGATGCAAAATTTACATGGCAGCAAACTTCTAGTCCGAATAATGATTAGTTACCAAACACCTACTGTGTGCAGGGAGCACTGCTGTGTGCAGGGAGCACCTCTGGCCTGAAGGCAACCACTGGGTCTATACAGTTCAGTCCCCTTCCCTTCAAAGCTTCCCATGTGTTTTACTGCAGCATATAAATCAGGTCATCAAGTTGTTCGGAGGTACGTGACAAAATGCGGATTCTTGGGTTTGAAATATTTCTTGGAGCCAAAATTTATAACTCTTGAGTAAGGCTAATGCATAGCATACTTGGAAGAACTAAGCATGGCTTGCTTGGTTATGTCCACTCTGCATTTCAGAATCAAAGCCAGATAGAATTGGCTGCACTCAGAGCCTGTGTGTTCATCTGTTTCTACCTACCTAGGACTTGGTTTAATTGCATGGAGACATAAAGGCATGTGGATGAAATGTTTATAGTGCACACAGGAAGAAGCATGTGAGATAGAGATGGATAGAGAAGTTACAGGGTCTGCACTACTGAGAGTTTATGACCTGAAGGAAATTGAGTTTTATATCTCATATCATCAGAAGCCTTCGGAAAAGTTGGACTAGTATTTTCAATAGCTCTCTGGCTACTGTGTAGAGAAAGGATTATAAGGAACAACAGAAGCAAATATGGTAGTCAGGAAGGCCACTATAGTTGATAAGACTGAATAAAATGGTGACATGTGTGATAGAGATAGTATTAGAAGTGGGAGAAATGGATATTTTAAGGATGCATTCAGATCAACTAAAAGGCAGAGGAGATCAAGAATGAGGTTTGGAGCCAGGCAGTGGTGGTGCACACCTTTAGTCTCAGCCCTTGGGAGGCAGAGGCAGGCAGATCTCTGAGTCCAAGGCCAGCCTGGTCTACAGAGTGAATTCCAGGACAGCCACTGCTTAAAAACAAACAAAAAAAAAAACCACAAATGTGGTTTGGGAAATGGGTAGCCTCAGAAGGAAGAGGCTAGATCATTGGAGCAAATGTGAAGCTGACTTTAATTACAAAATTAAATTTCAATTTTGTAGCATCTCTTCTTCTTAGTTTTCCTCTCACTCCAAAGACTAAGAAAACTAATTAGAAAATTATAATATACAAAATTATTGCTAAGAGAAAAGTTAGTTCTACATGAAAAATTAGTTCTATGAAGGTTAGTACTGAGTTTAATGTACTAATTGGTTTTACCCAGAATCCCAATTTTCCCTCATAGAATCCCTTCCTCAAGCAATGTGCCTGAGGAATGCTAGTCTAATACTTTTGGTCTGAAAAGCATTTAAAGTATGAAAAATCTGCCTTATAAATGCACCGTGGGGTTAACCAGCTGATTAAGATATACTTCCCATACCCCCAATTTTTACACATAAGTAGACTAACAAATAAATTTATCCAGTTTGCATGGGCTCTGTCAAAACAGAATGAAATCTAACTTATATCCCACCCACTGAAGAATTGCTTGACAACCAAAATGGGGTTAGAACCTACTAATAACGAATTCCACATATTTTGAGCTCTGATATGTCCCTCTTTTTGTCTAGATAAAAAGAAAGGGTTTTAACTTTAATATAGTAAAACTATATATAATAAGAACAGTTATCAAGTAAGAATTGTATTTGTAATATCAGTCCATTTGTATTTGACAAATTCAGAAAACTTACTCTATTATCTATCCTATCTTGGTGAGTTCAAAGTTCTGTGCCTAATTTACCTTCTGTCATAACTAAGGAAAACTGTAACTATAACTGTCTAATCTTCAAATCCATAAAAAGCCCAGAAGGATATAATATTACCTGAGTAAACAGGAAGTGTAGGACAAGCCACTTCCAAAACTATAGAAGTGACAGAGACATCTGGCTGCCTGGACAGTCACCCAGGTTTCCTTTGCAATGCTGACACATCAATCTTTGACCTACAGATCTGGCAGACTTTCTTTCCTGCCTTGTCCTCACGAAGTTTAGCTGTCTTTTTACTTTGTGTCCTGCTTGTCCACTTTGTACATCATACTGTCAGCTGTCAAGGCAAGGGCAGTTTCTTGCCCAAACGTCTAGTTTTGTCACAATGAAAGCAAACTCCATATGAAGATTCTTCAACAGCCATATCCTTTTATGAAGCAGATTAGTGCTACCAGGAGCAGAAGTGTCTCACTGTCATGAAAAGCCCTAGGTTATTAAACATCCTAAATGCCATAATCTGTCAGTCTCTGAAGTGTTTGAAGATCATCTATCTATCTAAAATATATCTATTTAACCTTGAAAACATACCTAATACAATTTCACATTTGATTATTATAGATGACTAACTACTAACCTATATTTCTTAATTATATGTTTTTAAATGAGCTGCATAAACACAATACCCCAAAAAGAATAGAAGCATGCATACAGTATAACAAAAAATAACTTTAAATTTGTATCAATATACCAAAATCCAAATCAATGTAAAATATTTAAGGTTAATAATTGTCTTTTTGTACTGTATTCCTATACCCTCCCCTAAATGGTAGCAAATATCCATAACCCAAAAATCACCCACCCTGCTCTTGAGAATGTGGGCATTGTGTTCTCTAGACGGCTCCCTGTTGTTTGAGGGTAGTGGCATCTTTAGGGAACCCTGAGAAAATTGAGACAATGGTCAAGTCCTGGGAAATCCAATTGTAACATTTGCTGTCCAGTCTCACAACTGTCCCCATGCAGACAGATCAGTATTTATGCCACCTGTCTTGTAGTTTTTCCTGGTTTATTTTTTTATGTCTGCAGCCAGGATTTTCAGGTCTTTCCTGATCAAGCCTGCTCTCTATTAACCTTGAAGAAATCCACAGCCTTTTGTTTCCTTTGTAAACAAAAGCATAATCTCCTCCCCACTGCAAAACATTTTCTGATGTCCATTTTGAAGTTAAGCCATCCCTAGCATATCTAAGCTGGTTTAATTCAGCAGTCCCTTTAACAATCCCATGTCCCTCAGCAGCTGTCATTCACTTATCAGCAGGCACAAAGTTCAAAGTCAACACAGCACCATACAGGATCCAGACTCCTGTGTATTTCCCATCCCTCCAAAGCTTTTTCTCCTTTATATTACTTTACTCCCTCTTTAAAGACTTTATTACTACATTATTACTATATTTAAACTATTCACTTTTTTCTATACCATACCCTTTTTTTCCTTCTCTTCTTTAAGCTAACTATGTACTTTTG
>LOEQ01000552.1:478445-493201 GCA_001685075.1 Bramus lutescens | reverse complement strand
TCTTGTAGACCAGGCTGTCCTCGAATTCACAGAGATCCACCTGCCTCTGCCTCCTGAGTGCTGGGTTTAAAGGCGTGTACCACCACCACATAGCTTTTTCAAATGGCTCATCTGTTAAAGGCTAGGCTCACAACCAAAAACTATGAACATTTTTTAAACACTGTAACATATTTAGTGGGATTTTTCATCTGGACCTGCCTTTACTGTGTGTCTCTAGCCTTTTCCAACCATATATGCCAAGCCTTAAACTACTAAGCAGCTTGGTGCTGGCTGGGTCTGTGAAAGTTGAGGTTTACATCCCACAGGCCTAGTGAGAGCTGCATTCAACTGGGAGCTGCATCTAACCAGGAGTTGCATTCAATACCCCAGTTCTAGAAAGCTGATGCCCACATGACGTCAGGCGTTTTTATTTAACTTGCCGGCTACTCAAGTGCTTGTTATATGGCAGAGTCTCTTAAAGAAACCGTATCCATTTAAGAGAGAGAGAGAGAGAGAGAGAGAGAGACTCTCTCTCCAGCTTTCTCAAGTCCATGTTGTAACACCAAATGTAGCAGGCTTTCTTTTAGGCTACCCACCAGCTCCCAAATCATGACACAGAGACTTATTTCAGCTGTGAATGCTCACCTCATCACTGATTGGGTTCAGTGGCCTCTGCCCGTTAATCTCCGTCATCCTGTGCTCTTGGCAAGAGGCTAGACATAAACAGAGTTGAATGTGCACACACACAGTGGACTATGCTGCTGGGAGAGAGAGTCACATATGTGTAAAGGTCTACATTTACCTAGGAATCCCTCTGCATGGGAAGAAGATTTCAACAAATGACAGAGACTCTTGTGATGGGTTGAGAGTTGGAGGAAGAAAATAGAGGGACAGAGGAAAGGATGAAGGGAAGAAGCCAGAAAGATGGAGAGGAAGAAAGAGGGAGGGGAGGGGAATTACATGTGTAGCCAGCCCTGCCTATTTACTGTCATGACAACACTAAAGAGGAGAATGGTGACTGAGAAGATCGATTCCAGCAATGATAAAGATGCTTACAACACAAAAATGAGTGGCCCACTCTTTATCCTCTCCACCACCTTTTCAGATCACTAGTGCTCCTGTGCTCACTATCATGCAAAAGGCAGAATAAGAATCACCAGGGTTAGGTACTTGCTCGGGGGTTGTGTAATGATGCTAAGGTCTATTTCCCTGGAGAGTCCATGGCCATCACTACTTCGCACACCATGTCTCAGTACTGTGTATCAACTACAGGGACTGGTACTTGGGTCTTTGTTTCCATGGAGAGCTTTTATAATATGAGTTTTGTTGCTTATGTTTTCCTTCTCACTCATAATTTTTTTTTTCATTTAAGGATTGTGTCTGCTTCAGTGACCCACAACTAATAGAAATGCCAAACAAACCTGACTGTGGAGGGAAGAGAGCATACTGATATTTAAAATGTCTCTGCTTCAACAGGCAGCAAGTATAAGCAAGCATGACTTATTCACCACCTCTAATTAGCTTGGCTCAGGACACGGGCCTGTGCTTGGACTGAAACCTGCGTGGAGAATGGTCTTCCTATAATCTGGAAAGAGATATGCTTTGCAGACGGGCCACCAGGACACAGAGAGGATTGTAGCTTGCAGGGAGGGAGGTCCTGATGGGGAAGAAGGCAGAGTTAGATTCCTGCACTGCCTGTGTCCTTTAGAATTTTCTTCTCAAACTCTTGGCTTTCCGTCTTATAGCCACCAGCTCCACTGAATGAGGACCCCTGACAAGAGTCCTTAAAGTCCCAGCTATAGGATTTCCTCATCTTTGAAATATTTATTCAAATATTAATCCCTCAAGCAATGTATACTCTTTATAGACTGTGCTGAGTACATGAATTTGATTTCGTGTCAAAATTTAAAAAGGGCTGAGGACATGACTCAGTGGGTCAAGAGTTTATTAACCGTGAAAGTATGAGGACCTGAGTTCAAATCACCAGCTTCCAGGCAATGCCTCACTGGAGAGGAAGAGACAGGGAGACTCTGGGAAAAGCTAGCTAGCTAGACTAACTGGTGAGCTCTGGGCCCAAGAGTCATCAAGGAAGAGATTCAGTGCCAACCTCTGACCTCCACACATATGTGAGTCAACACACATGCAGACATGCATACATATACATACATTATATACACACATACATTTGCCCCCAAAATTAAAGAGAATAATGTAATTTCCAGTAAAAACCATTTATAAAAGGATTTTCCCCAGGAGAATAAAAATTTGCCCTGTCTAGCCACCTGCCTAGCTCTTATACCCAGAGACTCTCATAAACTAACCCTATTCCCAAACACAGGGGTTGACACCTGAAAGGGCTGTCTGTGGGACGAGGGGAAAGCAGTCACTGGGGGTGGGCCTTCCAACCTTCATGGTGCTGGCTTTGCACTCGCAGGGAAACTTGGGAATTCCTGAGGAGACTGGGGTGGGCTATGGGGATGTGTGGGAGGAAGGGCTCAAACACACCCCCTTTCATCAATTCCTAAAGGTCACAGGAGGGGCTACAAACAGAGCCAGAATGAGAAATGGTATCTTCATGAGTACTCAGAAGTCTAGCCTTTTCTTTTCTTTCAGTCAGAGAGTTAGCACAGGAATCTTGCACTGAGTCTGGGGTTCACAGGATAGCGATCTTCTGCTCTCTCTTACCTTAAGCTGGCTTGCAACTTACCAGCATGGAAGGCTGAGCATAGTCTGATGTGAGTATATATGAGTGTATAGTTTTTTTTTAAAAAGCAGCAAAGCATATGGGGATTAACAAACAAACCAAGTTCATTTGCGCCTAGAAATTAGTCCCTCAGTCCAGTTGCTGTCTTTCTCCTTTACCACATAGTATGATAGACCTAACGGGGATGCCACTGTCTTTCTTCCATAGTCTCAGCCCTTCTCAAGCTAAGGACCAGAGTTTGAAGTATGTTATAGGCCCCGACCAAAAGGAAACTAGAAGAGAGGACTGGAATGCACTCGTGTCTATTCACCAACTGAATTAGCATATTAAACATGCAGATGTGCTGGCTTCCCTCAGTTACGTTGATGAAATGTCACAGATAAGAATGTTAGGAAAGAAGTGGAATCTGTTGAGTGGAGGATGTTTGGAGAACACGTCTGGTACTTTTCATTTTTCTTCCCCACATAATGGTTTCAAGGTGTTATCAATCTGCAAAAAACAAAACCAAAAAAAAAATAGCAAGCAAATGGACTTTGATGAACCTTGAAATGCCCCTCTCTTCAACAGAGCTGCTTCGAATTTGGGATAGTGTCTTGTGCCTCTCCTAAGAGCGCAATATTAAGCTCTGAGATTAACAGCACAATCCTGAACCAAGGACTAACGGCCTCTAGGGCTCTCCCAGAGCATGACCCCCTCAGTGTGGCCAATGAGTCTAGTTCTTGGAATAAGGGAACAGGATCAGAGTGAGGTTGATGACATGGCTTTGTAACTATATATTTCTTTAAAATCAATCACCTATACTTTCCACATTACCTACAGACCTCTTAAGGGGTACAGTAAGCATAGTCTGAGACTTAGAACTTCAGACAATCTTGCAAATAGTGCCTGTTTAGTTTTGAAATACACTTTTCTCTGGCATGGATATTTCTAGAACATCTGCATCTTGTTTGCTGACGCATCATTATTGCTGTTTGTTCTTGGACCAATACATTGCACATTAGTTACATCAAAACTGCAAGTCTCTCTGTGGTAACGTAAACTGGGGGAATGGGCTTATCTTCGAGAACTTACACAAAAGAATCACAGGCTGTGGTAGGTTGGAATTTCAGAGTAATTCCAACCTTTTAAAAAAATCCTAGGAATAAATACTAAGAATTCTTGGCAGGTTTTTAAACTAGATAACTTCATATGTTTGGAAAATAATTCACTAGAAATATATGAATTTATTGGAATCTTTAAAATACTCTTATGTTATTACTGGAAAGTTCCAGAAATGCATTTGAAAGTTTTTAAAAAATGACCTAAAGAACCTTAAGTAAATTCTATATCCATTCTTCCTCTGCTAATGGTTGACTTTGCCTTGTCATGAAAAACTAATGTTTGCAATATGGAGTGGCCGTCAACTGCGCATGTCCAGTTAGATGCAGGAATCCTATGTGAAGCTCAAGAAACATGAGACCCAGCCCTTCTACTTATGCTGGAGCTGAAGTGAAGCCTAGGATTGTGCCCACAGCACAAGAATACCAAAGACTCTATATGTTAGTACTGACACAAATATCTATTGGTGCTTACTAATGTGCCAAGCACTATGCTAAATATTTTTATATATTATTTAATTCTTTTGACACCATAGTAAAGGAGGAAGATAAGCCAGGAATCAAAAGAAAACACTCGGTGCTTGAGCTAAGCCATGGGTTCATCCCTAACACTATAAAGAGAAAAAATCAAGAAGAAGGAGGAGGAGGAGGAGGAAGAGGAAGAGGAAGAAGAAGAAGAAGAAGAGGAGGAGGAGGAAGAGGAAGAAGAGGAGTAAGGGGAGGAAGGGGAGGAAGAGGAGGAGGAGGAAGAAGAAGAAGAAGAAGAAGAGGAAGGGGAGGAAGAGGAGGAAGAAGAGGAAGACGAAGAAGAAGAAGAAGAAGAAGAAGAAGAAGAAGAAGAAGAAGAANNGAAGAAGAAGAAGAAGAAGAAGAAGAAGAAGAAGAAGAAGAAGAAGAAACAAGCTTACTATAAACCACACCATTGTGAAATGTGAGCTAAACTTCTAGTCTTTGGGGGAGTAACTTTTCAGCCCCCATGTTCTGCTCCACAGCGTTTCTACAAATGCAGGTAACATATCAACCCGCTTGTTCCTCTAGAAACCCCAAGAAATGTTGGTACCAGGTATCTTTCCCTCCCCATTCAACTATGTTTTCATGTTTGAAATTTTGTGTTCTGAAATTTGAAGTTTATCGGGAGCAGCAGGCAAAAAAAAAAGCAGCCATTTGTTCTTTGCCATGTGGGAAGCTGCTGTCAAAAGTCTACCATGTCAAAAAGTGACCATGGTTTGTGCCTGCTCTGGGTTGATGCAGTAGAGATTTATTTCTCCAGGTCACATGACTATGGGGTCATCTGAATGCTCAAACAGCATCTCTTAATCTCTTCTGCATAACATGCCAACTTACACTGCCATAGAGAGAAACTGCAACACAGGCCCAGGCAGCAAGAAGTGAATGGTCACCAGAGAAAGCTGCTCAGAGGAATAGCATGGGCCTTTCCAAACGTCAGGCCCCTTGCATACTCCTGCTAAGCATCACCGTAGAGGTCATGTCCCTCAATGCTGACCAGAGACACAGCTCTTAAGTGAGATTTCAGTCTGAGGACCTGGCACCTCATGAGAGGTAGAACCTTGTTTACTGTTGACCCAGCTGGGCACCTACCTTTATTGCCTTGAGGCAGGGTCAAGGAAACCTGGAGCTACATTGGCACTCAGAAAGTCTCAGTAAGTTTCCTATCTCTGCTCATTATAGAGCTAGGGTTATAGGCAGGCATGTGGTAACGCCCAGCTTTTCACAGGGCTGCTGAGATCTGAGCTCGGGTCTTCATACTTAGAAAGCAAACACTTTCTTCTACTGATCCATTCCTCTAGCCCCAAGCTATTCCATTGTAAAGCCCAAGGTACTGAGGTTTGGAGAGACCCTTGGCGTCAGGTTGTCTTCTACTTCAGGCCTTTCTACACTAGTAGCAAGGGAACTTTGCAAATATTCTTAGATGTAACCGTGGTATCAGCTGCAGCACTCGCTGCAAAATTTGCCTGCTTTGAACCAGGAAGTGACTGCCAGTGACATAGGAAGAAAGATTAAAGAACCTGTACTCATTAAGCACGTTTCTGGAGCTACATGCTGGGGACTTCACAGGCCTCACCACTCAGCTACATTCAAGATGACAGCAACAATTATCAGCGATGCCCTGCAAGACAGCAGACACTACCAGGGTTTGGGAGGATGCCTCTGCAGCTTCCATTACTCCTAACAAAAAATTGCTCCTTAGTTGCCGAGCCCTGAAGATCCTAACATATCCTCTCCTCCTTTCCCTCCTTTCCTTTTCCTTCTTCTTCTCTCTTCTCCTTTCCCCTCCGCTCCACATTTAAACAATAAACTAATTACTTAATCAGTACTGGCACATCCTCTTCCCTAGCCCAACAGTCTCCAGGGAAACCATTCTGCTCAGCTTTTCCCAGGCACGGGCAGGTATCCGCCTGGTTCCAAGGGCTTCAGGCAGATGTCTGAAAATCATCCACTGACAGATTTATGCTTGTCAACCTCTATAACACCCTTCGCCCCCATCCCAAACCATATCCTACTTGTGGGCCAGAGCATTGGAGGCCAAGTTCACCAAGTCCTCTCAAGTACAGGCAAAGCTAAGATGCGGACTCTGCGGTGGCACCAGGCCGGCCTTCCCTCCTCCTCCTCCTTACAAACCCTGAGCTCTTCAGCCTCGTATGTCTTTCTGGCCTGTTTTCTACCCAAGATCTGGAACGACTTGGGATTCCAGGCTTTTGAAACAAGATTAAAAGGTCTCTTTTACAACATTTGCTGAAAAACTCCTCAGAGGAAACGTGGTTGGCAGGTAGAAAAACCCGGACCTGTCTCCTTGAAAATCACAGCTGTGTTATCTTTTTCTTCCACTGATTGCTTCCAGATTATCACTGGGGCAGCCCGCCAAGGAGCCAGGCCTCAGTGTCCTGATCCGGCTCTGTCGAAAGAGCGCGTTTTGTTTTTTTTTTTCTACAAAAGGAAACACTTTTGGAGATGCAGAGCTTGCCCACCATATGCAGACCCGGGAAGAAAAGCCTGCTCACTGTCCAGGCAAGTTAGTGCAGGAAGGTGAATCCGGATCCGGAGCTGGTGTGGCAGGAAGTTTACCAAAGCATTGGGAGAGGGTCAAAGGCAAACTATCCTTTTCTGAAAGGAAACAGGGTCAAAAGTGCGGGGCCGGGAGCCAGGGCAGGGAATTCAAGCACTCAGGTGGTGAAATCTGCTGTGAAGAAGGGAGCCCTGCATTCACATTCAGTGCCTTCCGCGGGCCCTTGGAGCCCCAGTTCTCAGAGGACCCTAGCTGGCAGCTCCTTCCCCAGGGTCCATGGCATCTGCCCAGTGGTCAGGTTTGGCCAATCCAAGAACTGAAGAGGAAGCAGCCTCTGCTCCTGAGTGCTGCCAGCCAGCAGGGATGTGCTTTCTCCAGAGAGACCACTCAGATTTGGCTGCTCAGGCATACATAGGAACAGAAGATTATGGGTGAAAAGCTTGTACTGTAGTTCTTGCTTGTGGTGTTGAATTGAGCATAAACTGCTCCCATAGGAAGTCTTGCTTGGGTAAGAGGCATCCAGAAGCTGACATAAACACTGAGTCCTATATTCAATCCTGTATTCTGAAGACTTGGACCACACCAAGCATCTAGGTCAAAATGTCTCTGGGGGTTTAATGGGTACATAGTTCGAAAGGTCCAAGCGTGTGTGATGAGTCATGAGCCATACCGATGTCCCCATGGGGCACTGAAGGTCTCATCACGGGAGAAAACAAAAAACAAACAAACAAACAAAAAAACACTTTTGCTTGGCTAAGGTTAGAAAATGCTGTGTTAAATGAAATTAAATGGGTTTCCTGAAAGATTGTCAGTTCAGTTTTTAATGTGCCCCTCTCAACAGCACCTGCCAACTCTGTTCAGGGTAGAAACACCCTTCCTGAGGCCTGATGGAACATCCGTGGTTCAGAGTACATAGTTTACTATACAGATTCTTAGAAGCCAATGTGACTCTGGAACCACTCGCTTTCAAAAAGTGCCTCGTTTTCCTTTTCTTTGGGATAACGATTCTATCCCACAATGAGGGATGCTGCTCACTGCCCCCTACCCCAAGGCTCAAGATCCATGCTCTTTTCTGTGTTTACGGTGTGTTTATATGTACGTGTATGAGTGCAATATGCACATAAGAATCACAGCATACATATGGAGGTCAAAGGACAACCTCGAGGGTCAATCCTTGTCTTCCACCTTGTTGCTTTGAGGCTGGGTCTCCGTTTGCCACGGTGTACACCAGGCTAACAGGTCCATGAACCTCCAGGACTCTCTAGCCTCCACCTCCCATCTCGCCTCCCCTCCAGGACTCTCTAGCCTCCACCTCCCATCTTGCCTCTCCTCCAGGACTCTCTAGCCTCCACCTCTCATCTTGCCTCTCCTCCAGGACTCTCTAGCCTCCACCTCCCATCTTGCCTCTCCTCTTACAGGGCATAAACGGCTGTGTCTGGCTTTGCATTTAAACTCAAGAATCTAAACTTGGCTCTTCATACTTGCACAAGAAGATCCTTGCCTTCTGAGCCACCTCCCTGCCACCATGCTCCATTACAGGGACAGGCGTTATTCAGCCGGCTTTGTGCTGCTGAGTGTGTTATATCTACTATCCTATACATCACAGTGGTCTAGGGGGCAGGTACTGCTCTCCCATTTTAGTGCAGACAATGAGATTGAAGCTCAAAAAATATTAATGCCACAAAAAGCAGTGGTGGTTTAAAGCTCCAGGATTTGTACCCTATAATCAATATGAAAAAAAATAGAAATAAAAATAAATCAAGTATCTTAGATTAGAATGAATGGTAATGATGGGTAACCGACAGTTCCATCTCCAAGGAGAAAATGCAGAGTTGTGTAATGTACCATGAGATTTCAGTCAGTGATGTGCTGCACATATGCTGAAGGTCCCCAGCAGCACCCAGTGATGTAGGCGTCATAGCTCTGTTTGATGCATGATACATCCTCTAAAACATACCCTAACTAGTAAGTGATATGACTGTACTTAGATTTGTAGCCTTTGAGTGCAGAAGAGAACTATATTTTCCCCTCAAAGTATTTTCCTAAACCAAACCTGATTTAATATGGCTGTTGTAACACTAATTGTCAATTAAGGAGGTTTCATGGAATATTTATGGCGAAATATTCATGATCCTCCCTTGTGTGCGTGCATATGAAAATAGGCAGGATAGACCCCTTCAGAGACAGTAACTGCACGATTTTCCTTGGAAACCTACATGTATTTCCTTAGAATGAGACCCTGGCTGTAGCTCCACTACAACGTCAACCCCTATTAAAGTCTGGTTCTTTTCTGAAACGTTCTGAGAACTTTTACGGCAGTTACTTTGGCATGAACAATATTTTTGCAGTGGTGTCACCGTTTTGTGCTTACCTATCCCTATTAAAATTATATATTTTAGCCGTTCCCAATAAAACTCATTGTATGGCATGCTAGAATAAATCTCAAAATCTCCCCAAAGTGTTAGGAACTTTCAGATATATGTCCACTAAATTTTTATTTCTTTAGCAAGTGCCTCCTGTGCCAAAGTATGCATTTCATTACTGCATTGGTCATGAGTCCACAAAGCTTTGGTAAAACCATGGAAGATCACTGACTCACCCATCACTTAATGGCTGTATCCTTTAAGCTGAGAGAAGCTGCTGTAGTTTTCCAGGAATACCTGAAGGAAAGAATTGCTAGTGTATCTCCTTCCCCAAACACATTGAGCACCTTAAATGAATCTGCTTGATTGACACTGTTGTCTCAGAAGTAGATCATTTTATTTTCTCCTTAGAATGGCTTAAAGTTTTTGCCATATTTTCTGAGTGCCAATTATAGATAGTCAGTCTCCATTTTGCTGGGAGAAGAGTGACTCACAAACCAAATCTAATAAAAATGCTTTCTGTTAAAGCAATGATGAATGATTTTTTAACTCTGTTGTCGAAGAGGAACAGCAAAAAACTTCTGGGCCCACGAGGTAGGGATGCAGATTTCAGGCTAATACGAAGAAAAAAAAATGTTCCCTCTAATTCCATGTATGAATGTGTCAGGCTCTTGAAAGTTGAGTTAAGAAGGATCAGCAGGTAGAGTGCTCTCTCCTTCTGGATGTATACTAGGGCTTGCCTAGGTCAAATGTTCTTCAAGCATGGTTCTCAGACACAATACCTGGGCTCAGGTTAGAAATCAGAATTCTCAGGATCCACCCAGACTTCTAATTCAAAAAACCTGGGGCTGAGGATTAGCAGTCTGGACATCAACAAGTCTTCAGGGGTTTCTGATGCCTACAAACATTGGAGAAGCCGTGATCTAAACTACAACTTGGCAAGAATATTGCAAAGAGGGTTCAACCAACAGATGGAGGTCCAACGAGTAGGCCATTCATCCCTGAAAGTCCATGAGCCTGGCAGGAGTCTTGTTCTACATTTTTTTTTAATCTTTAAAAATGTTTTATCAGCACTCATTCCTGACCCAGACAACACTGTAAATCTCACAGAGAAAACTAAAATGTACTCACAGCTGTTGTAAAACTGGCCCTTACCTACAGAGCTTAAAAATAAAAAAACTGGAGTTCACCAAGGTTTCTGAAACAGAGTTTACATCTGCCTTTTATCAGTTTTTTCACATTAATTTTATCATTTATTTGTCATAATAGTCTTCTGATAGAGACATGATTACCAGCCTCCATTTTCTAGAAATTCCTTTTTCCATATATTTTGATCATACTCTTTCCCTCCCCAACTCCTGCCAGATCCCTCCCTCCCTACCCACCCAACTTAATGCTATCTCTCTCCCTCTCTCGCAAAAAAAGACCAAAGAAACAAACAAGCCCAAAAATTAAAAAAAAAATTACCTAAACAAAAGTGTGCAAAAAATGATAGAACTCACTTTGTGTGGACGTGGGGTCTACCCTGGTGCCACCATCACTGAGGAAAGCCAATATTCCCTTCCCCAGACGGTACTAATGGCAAATAGCTTCTTGATTAGGGGTGAAACTCTATGCCTCCCTCTCCTTCTCAGTACTGGGATTTGTCTGGCTTGAACTTGAGTGGTTTATTCATGCTGTTGGTGCATACGTGTTCCAGTCGTGTTGTATCTAGATGACACGGTTTCCATGGAGTCACCTCCCCTTCTGCACATACACACGAGCCTGAAGGGAAGAAGGTTGATAAAGATAATTCCATTTAGGGCTGAGTGCTCCAAAGACGCTCACTTCCTGCACATTGTCTAGCTGTGTGTCTCTTTGTTCGACCACAAGAAGAGGCTTCTCTGGTGAGGCATAGGCTCTCATCTGTTTTCTTGAGCTCAGTCATTTTGACTGGGGTAAGGTGAAATCTAAAAGTAGTATTAATTTGCATTTCCTTCATGGCTAAGGATGTTGAACACTTCTTTAAGTGTTTCTCAATCATTGGTATTTCAGAATTTTCTTCTTAGTTCCATATTTCATTCTTTTTAAAAAATTGGGTTGTTTGTTTTCGTGATGTTCAGTTTTTTAGTTCTTTGTATAGTCTAGATACTAACCCTCTATCAGATATATGACTTGTTTTTACCATTCTGTGGCTGCCACTTTGCTTGATTGATGGTGTTCTTTGCAGTACAGAAGCTTTTCAGTTTCATGAAGTCCTGTTTATTAACTGTTTATCCTAACACATATGCTATTGGTGTCTTTCTCAGAAAGTCTCCTGTGCCAGCATCCAATCCTACTCCCTGCTTTTCTTCTGCCAGAGTCAAGGAATGTAGTCTTGCTTGGAAGATTCTGATCAGTTGCTCCATACTCTGGTTGGTTTAGTCAAGGTCTTCAACTACTATCAGCAGAAGTCCAGAGAGGTTAGCAAACGTTGACCAGGCATTGGCAGAACCAGGGCCAGCTCCCATGATTCCTAGCTTCCTGTTTTCTTACAGCCATGTGCCTTAACTTGGAATTATATCAAAGTCAACAGGAAACTGGTGAGAAGAGATCAAGTGGCTATTCCACTAGGAGAGGGGCGTGTAGTTCAACACCTGCTCTATGCACTACATGCTGCAGTAAGGTTTGCAAGTCAGGCAAGGGTCTGGAGATCGGAACACACTCAGACACACGGTGGGGGAGGGGGCACGTGTGCCACCAAGAATCCCTCAAGAATGCTCTCTTTATTGTGCTCCATGGAAGCTTATACTGGGTCTCCTTGACTAATGACCATGCCTTAGCTTTCGGCTGCATGCCCACCAGAAACCACTCCCCTGCCATCAGGAACTCTGGAGAGTCTCACGCTCAGAACAGCTGCAAGACAAGTTGTTTGCTCAGAGCAGCTGCAAGTATAGGAAAATAAGTTGTTTACTCTAGCAGGCAGGGGTCACAGGAAATTCAGGGTCTGGGGGTCTACCATCCCCAACAGGGGGAAGCCTTAAAATTCATAAAAGAAGGAAAGCTCCAAAGGCCTGTTTTTGGTCCCCAGTCACTAATCCTTGAGAGGCTCCTGCATTCAAGGCCCTACACAGAATTTCAGCTGCCCCTTTCTTCTGTTTTAATGAAACAGCTACAGTTTAAGCTCTGCATATCTATTTGAAAGGAAGTCCTGCTAGATGCGGTGACATACATCTTTAATCCTGGGACTTGGGAGGTAGAGGCCAGCCCATATCTGTGAGTTTAAGGCCAGTCTAGTCTACATTGTAAGTTCTAGGCTAGCCATGATTATAGAAAAGGACCTGTTTTATCAAAACAAACAAATGAAAAATAAACAAAACCCAAGCTGATAGAAGTTGTGCCTTCTGAAGGGAGGCAGCCAAGGGGCAGAGAGACAGTAGGTTCTCTGCATTGTCTTCTTAAACTCTCCTAAGGTTGATCCTTGCTGATTCCACAAGAGCGAAATTGCATTTGCATTTAAGATATCTGTTCTTTAAAAGAGATGAAAAGATAAAACAAGACATGTGTGAACCTTTTCTAGACCCTGATTCAGACAGCTGTCAAAAGACAGCCTTAAGACAACTGGAAAAATATTATCTTGATCTGCACAATAGATCAAACCTGTTTCTGTGAAGCATAATAAGGAACTTGAGAAATTTTTGTAACATTTTCCTATTTTAGAACACTGCAAGAGGTAGAGGCAAAATGGCATTTTAATATATTAAAATATTTCGATCAAAAGGAGAGACTAGTTAGATGTGGCAAGATTGTAACAATGGAGATAGATATACTTTGTGTATGCTTGAAATTTTATAATTAAAAAAATTTTCTCCTACAAATAACTATAAGTATGTGACTCTGTTATTCAAATTACTCCAGAGAGAAAAATTTTTTATAAAACTCAAAAAATTTTCATCAAAAGCTGTATGGCTGGACAGAATGTTAGACAATATCCAGTATACCACACCCATCCCTGTGTCCCAGATGAAGCCCCTGATTCTCTCAAGCTTTTTCAAGAGACCCAGTCTGAATTCCTACCCCAAATTGCAGCCAGAAAAAGCATACGCATGCTGCTCTTTGGCCCCTAGGTTATGCTAGATAGCTATACATCTATACATAATATGCATAGGCAGGCATCACCCATGGTTATCTTACAGAAGCTAACAGCTCATTAGCTTATCCTGGATAGATGCTTGCATTAGATGATTCTCCCCCACGCTCTCCAGTCTCAGCCCCTTCCCACACTTCCTTTCACTTCTTTCCCTATACCCAAGGGTTTCTCCCCCCAGGATCCCAGCAGCCTTCATAGGTCCAGGTCTTCATTTCACACCAATCTCTGACGTCCACCTCAAGTTCCTCTGTAAATGTCATTTAACTTGAAAGTCCAACACAGAAGGACAATCTCCCTCTTTTCTAGCAGAAAATGTTTTCATTCCTCTTTGGATACTCCAGCTCATTTTGTGCCTCATTATGGCCTAGCTTTTACCTCCTCCCTTCTTTATAATCAGGCACCTAACTTCACGTCAGGACTGCTAAGACATCAAGGAGGAACAGGAAGAGAAAGGGGGATGCTGAGGCCAAAGAGGTCCACTCAAAGCCAGGATCTGCTATCAGGCATATGGTCAGTTCTGTGAGGAGGAAAGGAGGAAGTCGGGATGCTGAGCTCAAAGTCAAGCATGCTTCCCAAGTATAAGAAGAAACCTGACCTTCTCCCAGCTGGGAGCATCAGGACCTGAGAGAAGCCAGCCTAGGAGGGGGAAGGCTAGAGGGGAACTGGTCTGACCTGAGTCAGTTGAGGAAAGGGGATATGGCGTGGCCAAGTAAGCCCTCAACTGGACAGATGATGAGAGACAAGCAGGATGTCATCAGCCCAGAACCAGGGACCAGGGCAGACCTCCACCCCAGCAGACGAAAGAGAGCATGTATCCTCAGGCGCACACCAAAACCGAAGTCTTGTGTGCTTTTTTTCAGGGAACTCTGAACAAATGTGTGCTCCTCTCCACTAAAGCACCCATGTCAGACCAAAGAAGTAGGTCTACAAAAATCATTGGTGGTGAGCCAAGGAGTTTCCTGGGGATACTTTGAGGAGCATAGGTGAAGGGATACATGTAGGGATCTGGGTAACCCCAAAACAGCGCTAATCACCAAAAAGTCCACCCAACATAAATGAGGACTCATAAACACCGTGCAGCTTGCAGTCAACACCACCACCAAAACATCTCTACTTGCCTGAAATTGCTGGCTGCGAGTCTTCTCTCATTGACAGCTTTCTAAGCTATGTAAGTTTCATGGCTTCCTGAGTTCTAGGAGTTTCCTTCCTCCTACCTGGTGAGATTGTTTCAATCTGGGACAGATGATCTTTACAACACCAGGTGAGCCAGGTGTGTGCGTAGATGGACCTGGAAAGAAGAGGAAAGCCAGAGACCAACAGTGTATGGAAGTGTCCCTCATATTTACCAAGTACAGACTCTGAGCCAAAATGGAAGGAATATAGAGGTATTTTAGGGATACACAGAGGAATCAAACCTTGGATGGATTGATGGATAGATGGATGGATGGATGGATAGATAGATAGATAGATAGATAGATAG
>LOEQ01000552.1:462400-477372 GCA_001685075.1 Bramus lutescens | reverse complement strand
CAGCACAGGGCCGATCTGGTGAACCTGGCGCCAAGTCAGTGCTGGGGAACTGGTTGTTGGCTTTCGTTTAAGGACTATAACAGCTCTGTTCTGTGCTCTCAGCATTCCAGAAAGTTCAACTTGAATTTTTCTTCAAATACTGAAACATAAGAAGGGACCAGCTGCATAAGGACTCCGACTTACACTTCAGGCCCAGGGTTTTACAAAATAAATCTACTTCATTTGCCCAGTTGAACTTCACCTAAGGGCTCTTGTTACCGTAGGAAAGAGACCCAAACCCATGTGATGGCCTTTAAGGTATCCTGATTTATTCTGAATAGGTCTCAGCATAGACTCACCTGGTAGCTACTTCTGGGAGTCCCCCAGACCTTAAGCTTGCCAGCTTCCCCACATCTCTGACCTGACTCCAGAGCCTCTGTGGGGCTGTTACCTGTGCATAGAGTACTGTCCTTGGGCAGTGACACAGCATTTGTCTAGGACTCTGGTTCCCATTCCCAGCATTAGAATGACAAAAGCAATGTCTTCCTAACCCATGCCCCATGAGTACATACTCCTTTCTGTGAACAAGTCAACAGAACTATAATTAAATGCCCCACAATCATCTGCCTTCTTCCTCACTCGGTGAGCCTCTGAGATCAGGAACCAACCTCACAACCTTGGAATCCCAAGGGTTCCAGCCACACAGAACTCAAGCAGTGTGTGTGCACACAACTTGGCTCTAAAGATGACAGACTCTGCCTCAGCTGAGCCCCACTGCCAGAAATGTTGGGTTGGGATTCTGCAATGGCCACACAGTGGTTGAGCGACTCCTTTTGACTGATTTTATTAAAGAGGAGAAATTTATTATTTATTAAAGAATAGAAATGGGTTCAGAGACCAGAAAACTCAAGATCAAAGTGCCACCAAGTTCAGGAACTTGCACAGGGTCGGGCTTCTGCACAGCCTCTCACTCTCTGCCTACTGTCCAGCCGAGGGTCTCTGTGTTTGCTCCCATTGGCTGCAGGAGGAAGCTGAGCAAGGCACAAAGGCACAGTACTAGTCTGTGAGTATAGCAAAGTGTCATTAAGGACTCATTTTATTGTTACACTCCTTTAGCAGAGCAGTGTCCTTGGTCTTCCCCTAGGGAAAACATCCTCTCCAAGTCAACTTTCTATGACTACTCGTGAAGGTGAGCGTTTTCACCTGCTGTCATTAAATACATCCTCTTGTGCTATAAATCCACGATTGGAGCCAAATAGAGCCATTTTCATTCCTCATAAATTTGTGTTAGTTTGATGCATGTTTAAACCATAAAGAGTTTCTGTACCCCAATAATAAAAAAAATCAGGATTTTCACCTATTTTTTTCTTTAACCCTGTGCTCACATTACATCGTTTTTAATAATAAAATAAAATAAAATAAAAATGTAAACAAGCTGTAATAGACTAAAACAAAAGCTAACACATCCAAATTGGACAAAACAAACAAACAGAAGGAAAAGAGAGCCCCAAAGAGGGCACAAGAATCAGAGACCCGCTCATTCACACACTCAGGAATTCCAGAACACTAAACTTGAAGCCATAATAAATACACAGAGGACTTGGCGCAGATCTGTACAGTCTCTGTGTGTGCTGCCCCAGTCCCTGAGTTCATACGAGCATTGATCATGTTGATTAGGGGGCCTTATTTCTTGGTGCCCTCCATCCCTTTTAGTTCCTACACTCCTTTTCCAGAGTGTTCGTTCCCTGAGTCCTGAGGGGGAGGATTTGATAGAGACGCCCAAGGTCTCTCCCTCTCTGCACAGTGTCCGGCTGTGGGTCTCAGTATGTGTTTCCATCTGTTGCAGGAGGACGCCTCTCTGACACTGGCTCAGCAAGGGATGTGCTCATATCTTTCGTGGGAGACTTCAAGATTAAAGCAGAGCCCAAGGAACAGTCTGCAGTCCGGGTCTTCCTTAGCTTTCCTTACCTGTAAAGAGACGGCTTATACATTTGAGCGGCTATGCCATTCTGAATATTAACATAGGGGTGGGTCAAAAAGTGGCTGTTTGGCAATATTGTCTGATTTTTTTAATAAATTTTCTGAACTCTGTTTATTTCTTTCCACTATCAATGAAAATTAAATGGGTAATTTCTTTACATGTGTTTAAATTTTATTTTAAGCACTTGTGTAAAAAGAATATAAAATGTAGTTAAAATTTACCGGGTCCACATTTCTCGGGCTCTTATTCTCAAGCATCTTAAGTTAAATTCAAATGCATTTGTGTGTGTATGTGTGTTGGAGTGTGTCCATAAGATTTTAGACCGTGAGAAATTGGCCGCTGGAGGCAAATTGGATATTTATACCAATCCTATTCTTTTACAGACTCATAGAAGCCCCTACACAGTATATAATTCCCATTCAGCTTCCACGAGCATGCAAATATTTGTGTCAAATAACCTAATCTGAAGAGAAGCGTTTATAGGGTGTTGGTGTATTCTTACATACGGCCAAACTAGAAACCCTTGGAGTACTAGCTCTGAGGGTTAAGGTGTTTGAACATTAACTAGAACAAGGTTGGATACTTACCTGCTCTTGATTTACCAGTACAGTATTTTAGAAGAATGTTTAATGGCTTCTTTCTTGTAGGGAAATGAAATTATAATGGCATGCTACTTTTGTTTTTCTGTTGTGTTTAGCTGGTCATGCCAAAATCTGAGGACCTAAATTTCATGTGACCTCGAAAGTCAGACTTATGAATTGGACTAGTCTGACGGTACTTACCGAAACCAGTAAGGACTTTCGTAGGTCTGCTTACTAAACATAAAGGCAAGCTGCAATTCTTTCTAGGACTGGGATGAGCTGTTCAGAACTATGGGGGAGCTGGGGGGCAGCCCCGTACCCTGCCGTCATCTGGTGGAACCGCCTTCTCTTTCAAGTTTGATTTTTCTAGTAATTTAATCACCATAATTGGTGGGCAAAGAAGAGGTGATTTCTGTAATTCTTGTGGGTCCAAAGCCAAACAGATGTGGTTTTCAGTGCTCCTAAAGTGGTTTTCCACATTGGGCTTTAAAAGGGCTTTGAAGGCTCTCATCTGCACTGGAGAGAGGACGGGCTCCACTGAAGGTGAGAAACGCCCCCCAATCCCGGGGGCCCCACAGACTGGGGAAAAGGACTTCCAAGCCTCTGTCTGCCCCTCTTGGCCTCAGCCCATCAGGAGCTAAAGCCTGCTCACTGAGGCTTTGGAAGAAGCTTGAAGTCTCTCTGGCTGTTTCTTTATCTATTAAGTGAAATGACTGGATTCAAAATCCACTATCCCTTCCAGCTATGAGTTCCATGAATTCATTAAAATCATGCCGTTGAAATCATTGTATTCTACATAGTTTGATAGATTCATAATAAACACAACCAAAAGATCATTAAAGGTTTAGATTTTGCTTTAACATATGAGACATTCAAACCACAACAGTTTTTAATGTGTGTTGTCCATGAAAGAGAATTATGTCAATGCTGGGTTATTTGAAAATTGAAGTTTGCATTTTTTCTGAGTAGAAACTAAAAGTCGAATCACCAATCCTCAAGTTATTAATGAAATCCATCATGGAATGAGACATGAGCAACTTCCTTTAATTTGCTTCTTCAAAACTTGAGAAGTAATATTTTAATGTGGTACACTGGGATGCTGAAATGTCAGCCACACTTTATTTTGCTTAGTTTAAACAATACACCACATTTATTATTAAATTAATTTCCCATTGATGCAGCAATCGTTTATATACATTCTTAATGGATCAATTAAAAGTTTTTCCAACTCAGTCACTCGGTGTTTTCTGAAGTAGCTACAATATAATTCCCTAGCAAATTACTGAAGCTTTGTCTTCACTCACTTTGCCTATTTAGGAAATGAGTGAAAATATTTTGTCTTAAGGTAATAGGTTTTAAGAATGAGTGCTAAATCTAAACATATCCTCTCCTTGTATCTGTGTATCTGTGTGTCTCTGTCTCTCTCTGTCTCTATGCGTATGCTCGTGCACATGTGTGTGTGTGTGTGTGTGTGTGTGTACCAGAGGCTGACATTGGTGACTTCTATCACGCTCCACCTTAGTTTTTGAGTCAGAATCTCTCACTCAATCCAGAGATCACTAGGCAAGCTGGGAGGCCAGTAAGCTCCTGGAATCCTCCTGTCCCCTTGTATCTGCCTGCTCACAGTGCTAGGATTAGATGGATACAAGTGCCACCACACCGGGCTTTTACATGGATGCTGGGGATTTAAACTCAAGTCCTCATGCCTCTCCAGCAGGCACTTTACAGACTGAGCCATCTCCCCAGCCCCCAAAGCATTTCTTAACAATTGTGTCGCATAAGAAGTTCAATACTAATGTGCCGTCTTAGTATTGTCTTCTTCTGGACTATATAAAATATACCTGTGGTCAGCCAAAATTCACATAAATCTGTGTCATCTGAAGACTTAGATACTTTCTTTCCTCTATCAGGAGCATAAAGCACCTCTGGACAGTAGAGCTCTCTTAAATGCAAGTCCTGATTCAGCAGACCCAAGGTTTTTGTTGTTGTTTGTTTTGAGATAATAATCTATTTACATCATTTCTCCCTTCCATTTCCTCTCTCCAAACACACCCACAAACTCCTCCTTACTCTCTTTCAAATCCATGAACTTTTTTTTCAATAATTGTTGAGTGGGAGAAATAGAGCAGAGTTCTGATCTATAATTCATCACATGAAGTCCCATAGCCGACAGCACCAGCATCACCTGAGAGCTTGCAGGAGCTGCAGAATCTCAGTGCTGGCCCCTCTATTTAACAACATCCCCAGATGCTGCATTTAAGTGTGAGTGTTTGAATAGCGGGCACAGTGCAGAGATAATTTTCTAATGGGTTTTGTTCTAACACTCGAGTCAAAGCCAGTGCATGTTATCCCTCATTGACGTGAACACTCCTTCCCGACAGTGTGACCACAATAGCGCGGTCAGCTAACACAAATACTTGTCTGATCTCTCACCAACCTAATCCGTTCCCCATCAAGGAGGAACCTGTAGCAACTTTTCTTCTAGAACAGCAATGTTCAAATGTGTGACACATTAGAATCATCTAGAAAGCCTTTGAAAGAACAAAACTGTGAGACTCATTGATCCAGGCACATCAGCGCAGTGATCCTCAAATCCTGCATGGTTGTGAATCCCTGAAGGGTTTGCTAAAGCACAGCTGATTGGCCTTAAATCTAGCCTCTCAATAGGGTGAGGGCAGAGCCTGAGAACCTGCTCTTCCCATGTTCCCGGGTGATGCTCACTGGTAGTTATGGGTGGGTCATGCTAGGAGGCAGTCCTGGATGCTAGAATTTTCCAGAAGCCCTTCAAGAGAACTGAATGTGAAGCCTCATTTCAGTTGCTGTTCTAGAGAAAGAGGGGAGGGGGCTTTTGATACCTTCAGTAATGTGGTAGAATACAGGATTAACTCAAAAAAATCAGTAGCCCTCCTTTAAATGGAATGAGAAAGAAATCAGAGAAACATCACTCTTCACAGTAGCCACAAATGACATAAAATATCTTGGGGTAATTCTAATAAAAAAAGTGAAAGACCTGTATGACAAGAACTTTAAATCTTTAAGAAAGAAATTGAAGAAGACACCAGAAAATGGAAAGATTTCCCATGCTTTTCGGTATGTAGAATTAACATAGATCTTACCAAAAACAATCTACATATCAAATGTAATTCCCATCAAAATCCCAACAAAATTCTTCACAGATCTCAAAAGAACAATACTCAACTCCATATGGAAGAACAAAAAGACCAGGATAGCAAAACAATCCTGTACAATAAAGGAACTTCTGAAAACATCACCATGCCTGACATCAAGATCTATTATAGAGCTACAATAATGAAAAAAAGCCTGGTATTGGCATAAAAACAGACAGGGGAACCAATGGAACCAAATCAAAGACCCAGATATCAATCCACATACCTATAGCTTAGGCTTGTCCACTAGCTCTTATAACTTAAATAAACCCATTTATATTAATCTACATTTTGACCCATAACTTTTTACTGCTCTTCCATCGTCCACCTCCCATTTCCTTTCCCGCATCCTCTGGAGTCTCTCCTGTACCTAGATTCATCTCCTCTTCCTCTCTCTCTGCCCGAAAGTCCTGCCTAACCTCTTCTTGCCTAGCTATTGGTCATTCATCTCTTTATTAAACCAACCAGAAGGCACCTTGGCAAAGACTCATCTTCACAGGGTACAAAAAGATTATTCTGTAACACCTGTCTTTCTTGTAAAATCTGTCATCATAGTCAATTATACTCAACTAATTTTTATACAGACTATCCAGAGTTTTATCCCTTTGCAAAACCAAATATCGAATGGTGTTTTTGTTCAAACATGTATTCTTTTTTACTAGTATTTGGATCCTCAAAACTGCAGCCATTTTTGAATTTATTTTAATCCCTCAGTACAAAACACCAGGGTGGGTGCACAAACACAGTCACTGAGTGTAGGATCAGATCTATCTATAATCTTTCCAATAACAGCCACCTGAAAATGGAGAATTACCCAGTTAAGAAATTACACGATTACCTGAAATCTTCATTTTTCACCAAGCTGCCCTCCCTTAATAACATGTAAATGTAATAAAACTTCTGAGAATGTCCACAAATATTAGACAAGAAAATTATCTCCTTAGAGCCCAGTCATTCAGCTGGCAAATATGATATTCTCCATGGGAACATGGGAAAGTAAGCTCCAAGCAATCCTGGAATGCTAAGGGCTGGGGAAGGTGAGCAGTCCTACCCACAGGACTGAAATGAAACACTTAAGGTTAAAAACAAAAGAGAACCAAGAAAGGAGCATGAAAAACAAAATGGATAACAGATATGACAGGAATCAAAAGCATAAGATATAATACGGACCTAGAGGCATGAGGAATAACTGAATAATTGTATTTAACTACCCAAATCCTGGTGATACCGATTCTGAACTGATTACCATGAAATATGTACATTTGACTTGAAGGTAATTTCGTCAATCAAGCCTATTACCCAATGTCTATGTGTTAACCCACTCTAGCTCTGAAGCTTTGGAAACACAACATGGCAAAAATGAAAATGTGTCTATCTAACATAGTTTAAAGGTTAAGGAAATAGAAACTGGGGCTAAATCGAACCATAAAGCACACTTCTCAGGGTCTTTTGTTTTCCCTGTGCTAGGGCTGAACCTAGAGCCTTATGAATGTTAGGGAAGTGTCCTCTCTATAATATATANAATATATTTATTCCCAGCCCTTTTGGTATTGTTATTTTAAGACAGGGTCTCACTGTCAATCCGGATGGTTTTGAACTTGCTTTGTAGCCTGGTAAACTCATGATTTTTCTCGTCGCTGTGGCTCACAGTCGGAGGGCACCATGCGCCACAGTGGGAAAGCTTGTGGGCAGGAATTGGGGATTCTGGTCACACTGCGCCTGTAGTCAGAAAGCAGACAGAGGATGTGCGATGTGCATGCTCAGCTTGTTCTCTCACCCCGACAGGACCACACCCTGCTGGTGATGCCCACGTTCAGGATGCTTTTACCTTCTTCAGTTAAATCTTTCTGGAAACACCCTCATGAACACAACCAGGGGTGTGTTTCCATGGTGATTCTAAATCTAGTCAACAATGAAGATGCACCAGCACATCCAGGAAGGCCTTGAACGTGTGGTCCACTTGTCTCAGATTCCCCGCAGCTGGCCCTAAGAACCTGAACTTCCAGGCAAGGCCTCCCAGTGTCCCTAGGTAGCATGGACAGATACTTTCTTTTCTATCTTAAACTTTCTGTGAGAGCGGGATTATTTTGTCTGCATTGTGTAATGTGAATGCTATCATATCAGGCTTTTCATGCCCCCAAATAGGGTTACATTAGCAGAGTCTGAATTTTTAATTTGCTGAATGCTAATTAACTTAAAATACCTCCATATAGCTAGTTCCTACCGTACTATACCTCTAGGAATAGAGGAAATGGCAGAGCACAAATGTTTTTGCCACTTTTTCTCTCAACAAGTCCATGACCATACCCAAAACCTGCTTCAGGCTTCACTGCTCGCGATTCTCAGATCAAAACGAAGATAAACTTTAGAGGGGGGAGAGGGCTCTAGTTAATTTTGTATAATCACAGCAGAAAGATTTCCAGAGTGAAATCCACACTCTTTGAAAAGCCACAGACTTCCTCTTTTTATAAACAGCCCCGAAGAGAACGCAGTCAGGAAGGGCAGCAGCAGAGCCAGTGTTTATAGATCCCAGTCCGGGAGGCTCCTTCCTAGGCCAGGTTTCTCTACAGACTTCCAATTGTGCCACCCAGTGGCAACAGGCTTGATTGAATTTCTGACTACAATTGGATCACTTTGGCCAGCAAAGGCCGAAAGGGATCCTACCCTGGCAGGAGGCTGCAGTGAGGCAGCCAGGAGCTGATGACAGGACAGGTGACCTGGCCTGTCCTTTCATGATGGTGCCACCTTCTTCACACAGCCTGTTTAACTAGAAACCCCAAACTGCAACAGTCCCCTTGGCAGGTGATTGTATTTAAAATCCAAGAAGTTTCTCCCTGAATTCCTTCAGCCCAATATATTTATATTATAAGAAAGTATCTCCCACTCATCAAATTTTATGTGAAGGTGTTGGATGAGTCTTTGCCTTTGATTAAGACTTAAAAAAATAGAACATTTAGTGAGCCAGAAACATTTGGTAACATCATTTTCTGAGGATTTAAAAACACTTCAACATAAAATTAAATGCAGATGTATAATTTGAAAGCTCATGAATCACCAGTTTATGTACATTTATAATTACACTAAGCCAACGTATTCCAAAACCCACATTAGTGTCTGGCTCTTGTAGCTAATCCTCTGGAAAAGAATTTGAATGGGTTCCACACAGCTATCCTCAATATCCGTCAGTGACTGACCAATGCTCAAATCCCTCAGATAAAATGGAGAAGTATTTGGATACAACCTATGAAAACCCTTCAGTATACTTTAAATCATGTCTAGATTATTTATAATGCGGAATAGACTGTGAGCATGGTGGGCACTGTTCATATGCTGCATTATCTGGGGAATAAAGACAACAAGAAGAAGAGTCTATACATGTTCGGGACAGAAGCATTGCTTTTCCTCCGTAAAAATTTCCATCTGCAGTTGATTGATCAATGGGTATAGATCCAGGCTCTGAAGGGCCACGTGAATTGGATTTTACTTAGAATACACTACTATAGAATTTGGATGTAGAATTGATTTCATTTTCCAGTGTCAGATTTTTACTCGTGGGGAAAAAGTTCAGTCTAAAATGCAGGCGATTCCTTTTATATGGTAGGTTCTAGAAGCAAGGGAAAGAGCCACAGTAACTGAAAGTGATCTTACCATTCCTAATCTGCTGTTGTTTAATGAGCAGATGGCACACCTGTCTGCTGTGACTCAAGGGGGCCAGAATCTGTACTAAGTTTGTTGGAACATCTTCTAGAAGTTCAAGATTTCACACAGTGTTACTCCAGGTGACATTTTAAAGTGACAAAATCTGCAAATCTTCCCTGGCTCACATGCAGAGAGCACAAGCTAAGGAAATCACGTGACTTTCTAGAGGCCTGATTGGCATGGGCTGACATTCCAAGAGGAAGACAAAGCCTGAAGGAACAGGAAGACTTAATGGAGACTTAGGAGCAGCACTTTGTGTATTCAGACCTGCACTAAATCAGCAAGGCAAGGCTTTTGGTCAATGCCAGGGAGCAACCAAGAAGAGCCCTGTCCCAGGCTCCATAGCATTGTGCCCAGAGGATGTTTCCAAAGCAGACTGGATGGACCCTGAGCTCAGTCCTTTGCTGACATCACTATTGGCCCCCTGTAGCCATAGCAGATGATTTAAACAGTGGGGATCATACAAAAGTTTAGAATCTCACAAAAGGCACAATACTAGGAGATGTAGGGGAGGGAGACTTTTGCCCATTGTGGTTCTAGACACCAGTTTGAGCTTAGGTGAGGTACCTACCTGTGTCTCTGAAGTCCACATTTGTGATCTCAATGAATCCTGAACTGAAAGCACTTGAAGTAATATAGTATGAATCCTGACTATGCACAGGCTGATTCTCTTATGCTGGTTCCCTAAACAATACACTAGCATAAAACTTAACATACAATTTGCATTTTATTGGATATTATACATTATCAGGAGGTGATTTTAAAGTACATAGCATGTGTGTTGATTATGCAAATACTATAGCATTTTATTATCATTGACTTGAGCATGCATGGGCTTTGCCATCCTTTGTGGGGGTGGGGTTCCTGGAACAAATGCTCTCTAGATCCCAAGAGATAACTGGGTTATACAAGATGTGAAGTGAAGAAAAGGTTTCTGCACAGACGATGTCCCCAATGCCCCCAGGAGTTCCTTACTGCAGGTCTAGGGCAGGATTCTTTCATGGTTCTCAGGTTATTGCCTACTGGTTTTCCATGCCCACCACAACAGCCTTAGTCATGACTTTTTTCCCTGTACATAACATGTACCCTGGCTCACAGAAGAATATCAGCAAAAGCTGCTGAAATGTGTTATTGTAAGAAGCCTGGCTCTTCTTTATAGTGTGTGTGTGTGTGTGTGTGTGTGTGTGTGATTTGTATGTGCATGCAAGTGTGTCAAGGTGCACTTAATGGAGGTCAGAGGACAACTTTGTATAGTCGAGTCTCTCCTTCCACCTTGTCTTGGGTTCCAGGATTGAACTCAGGTCATCAGGCTTGATTACACAGCAAGTGCCTTTATCCTCTGACCTCCCACTGCCCATCATCTGATTTTCAGCATCATTATAGAGCTCATTATCTCTTCTTAAGCTTTGTTTTTTTAGATTCTATTTTTAATTTTAAATTTATTGGGAGTATTTATCAGCCTTCAGAATTTGTGACTAAGCAGAAATGTAGCTGGAGTGTTCTGGAGATGCTGACATAGCTGAGTCAGAGAAGCGCAATACGACTATTAAGGAGACTCATGAGAAGAGCATGCAAGACCTAGCATGAAGGGAACGAAGGAAAGAAGGGAGAGAGGAAAGGAGGGGGAAGAAGAGGGAAGGAGAAAGTCGAAATCTCATTTATGAACTTTCAGTTCCACATGTAAGAGTAACAGTCCACAACACAGTTATTCTCTGCTTTTTCTGAGGAGGGAATTTTGGAAGGTAAGATTTCACTCTGTACTTCAGGGTGGATTTTGCAATCCCACCTTCTCCTGCTGGATGCTGGAAACACAGTCATAGGCCAACAGCAACATTGAAAAAATAACTAAGTCAAATTTAGTAGGAGTGAATTTGAGACATATAAGAACTCAGTATTAGATTATCTACTAACATAATTCACTGTGTCTGGGGACCAAAGGAAAGTTCAGATGATCCCTTTTATGCATATCAAATATAGATTTGGCAAAACTCACTATCCATTCCTTTTTGTAGTGGTCAAATATACATGATATCAAATTTACCACTTCATTTGGAAAGTGCTGTTCAGTGACATTAAATACACTCATATTGTTGGGTACACATCACCACCATGCACATCCAAAAATTTCATCTCCCCAAGCAAAGCTCTGTATCCAGTAAGCAATAACTTCCCATGCCCTGTGATTCCTATTCCCTGGCAACCAACATGTTTGTCTATTAATTCAACTATTCCAAGTCCTTCTAGATCCTTAGATGGAAGCATACAGTAAACATCTGTTTCACTAAGTACAATATTTTCAGGTCCATCCATATGTAACAGACATCAAAATAGTCTTCTTGTTTGGTGAAATGATATCCCCTCCTATGTGTAGAGCACACTTTGTTTAATCTAGTTATCCATCCTTAGGCAGTTGGGGTACTTTCATCTAATGTGCCACAAATAGATGTTCAAGTTCATGCTTTTAATTCTTCTGAATAATAATTCAACAATGGCATTACAAAGATCATAATTCTCTATTTAATTTTTCAAGACCCAGTATCCATCCTGTCTGAAGTTAGCTTTCTGGTTGGCATACAGTAAGTGGTTTCACTGCGATACCTTCATACATATGCATTTTCCTACTTTGTTCACGTTTGCCTTGCCAACTATCCTCCCCTGATCTTCTTTGCTATCGTGCTGGTCCTTCCCCTCCTCCCAATAAATCTTTTTGTTTTCCGGTTACACACACACACACACACACACACACACACATCCTTGCCAGTGACTGTTACCAGCTGCTTTCTTGAGGGTGACCATTCAGACTAGAATGAGATGGAATATCGATATAGTCTTAATTTACGTTTCCATGGTGGCTAAGAATATTGAGCATCTTTCATACTTATTTTGGCCATTTATATTTCTTCTTTCTTTAGTTCAGCTCATTTGCCTACTTATTATTAGATGATTTGGGGTTCCAGTATTTAATTGTGTGTGTGTGTGTGTGTGTGTGTGTGTGTTTTGTAGATTCTAGATAGTACTTCTCTGCCAGATGTGTAATTGACAAAGACTTTCTCCTGCTCTCTGGGCTGTCTTCTCTCTCTGCAGATTGTTTCTTTTACTGTGCAGAAACTTTTAACTTTGTGTAACCTGGTATGTCAGTGCTTGCCAGTATTCCCTGAGCTACTGAAACCTTTCAGAAAGTCATTGTCCTTTCCTACATCTTGAAATGTTTTTGCCAATGTTTTCCTTTAACCCTTTCAGAGTTTGGGTCTTACATTAATGTCTTTGACTCAGTTTTAATAAGAATCATCGTTCATTTTATTTTTTACAAGTACTTTTAGCCTTTTAATTAAAAGGGAGTAGATTAAACAAATTATTTTCCAAAATGACAAAATATGCTCCCAACTCAGAAACATGCTAAAGAAGAAAAAAATCATTTCTATCATCACTAGGCTCAAGAAGACAGCATCACTTCCACCACCATCATCCAAACAATTAGACAAGACTCAAAAGAAGGGACGGCATGGTTTCTGTGTCTGGGCAATCCAACAGAGTCAAAAAAGGACACTCACAAATGACAGCAGAATGAGAAATCCCAGTATAGCTTTCCATAGCTTTAATATACAAACTACCGTAATTTAGAGAAATACATCATCCCGTGATATAGAAGGAAAGAAATCCTGGAACTCAAAGCCGTGTTTGAGCACACTTTTTATAATAAAGACTAAGTGAAAGCAACACGCCTGTTGCTTAGTGCTGGAGAGCTGGTCTATCGTGCACAAGGCCCTCAGTTTGATCCCCAACACTGGGGGAACAAACAGTAACCATTCCCTGTCCACTTATACACCAACATCTCCATTTATCCTGTAAACAGGCCCCTGCATGTTGTTTTTGAGCCGTCTGGGGTCGAGGGAGTTTGGGGCTGAAATGTAAACCTGAATTCCAGCTCCATTGAGCTCTTAATTTACCTACGCTTCCATGTCTCAGAATTCACTGAGATTGAATTCTGCATCCTTTCTCACATTGGCAAAAAAAAGCCAGAAAAGCTCTTATAATAATATTATTTGGGTAGGAGTAGATCTACACGCCTTCTATACCCTGCTGACAGGAACTTACACACCCTGTGGAGGGCTTCTTGTCAATACTTGTCAAAACCTAGGATGCTTCAGTGATCCCAATCCCAGCAGTGATTCCTCTATCAACATGCCACTGCATAGGAAGGTGACACTTATGCCAAGGTATCCTTTGTACACTGTTCATAATATCCGAAGGATATATATTAATCAATCAATAAGAAACTGGTTAAATTAATTATGGTGTAGCTACATGATTGATTAGCAGATAAGAGCCATTTAAAAACTGGAGATACTTCTTTTATCCTGGTATGCCTGCAAGACTTTTCAGGAGATATCATTTGTAAGATTTTTATGACAGTGTACATGGAATGCCACTATTTATATTGGCAGAGAGGGAGGGGATAATCTTGAGCCTAATTTTTCTTCGTATGCACTTAAAATCTGGACGTGCATACAGGAAACTGGGGCAGAGGTTACCTGCGGGGATGGGAGTGGGAGAGATGGTTCCCTAGGCTCTTTTTGCATACATCTTGTTTGTGCAATAGATGATGTTTATATTTTCGACTTTTAACATTTTTTAATCCATTATTTGAAAAAAGAGACCTCTGCCAGACAGTGATCTAAATTACAAGGAGAGGGTGCACCCAGAGTTAATTGCTAAGAACGTAGTTTTAAGGTAAGTAAATTCCTCTGGTTGACTTTTTCTAAATGGTTGTCAAGACAACTTTCGCTCTCTCCATAACATAGAGAATTGGGTGTCAGCCTGGCATAGAAACAGAACTAGTGGCTGGATTCCAAACGTGGATGGTTTGGGAAGGCCACCCAGTTATTGTTCTTACAGGTTCATGTGGCACCTTGTAAATAACTTGAGCCCAGTGGAGGCTCAGTAAACCCTGCTGACTCATCTGTCACAAGAAGCAGAATGAACTCTGAAGGACTCACCAAAGTCATTTAATCAGAGGCTCAATTTCATTTGACTTGTCACGGGAAAAACATTTCTAGTAAGTCAAGAAAAATATGGAGGGAATCATTTTGTGTCAAGGACTTCAACACAAAGCTGTAAGCAATAGATGCAAATCAGTTTGCTTTGCATTATGGTTGGTGGTACTGCGCATGCTTGGCCACATGTGGAAGTCATGTTTGCCATGTCAAGAACATAGTATCACTTTACAGCGCTGGATATTAAAGCCCCACATCATACCGCTCTTTATTAAGATTTTGAGCAGTTTCTGGGCCAACCTAGAATAATTGCAAACTTGCTTCCCTCCCCTGCACTTCACTTCTTGTGGTCCTGAGATCATGATTATATCAGATATTAATCTATGACCCAGCCACCAAGTGGCTTTTATTGAAGCTGCTGTAATTCCACCACCAGAAAACATGACAAATAGCCAACCTGTCACTGAAGATTTATGCTGGGTTTTGAAACCCATTATCTTTCAGGAAATATTGCATGATGTGATCCACCGAGTGGTAGCAGGCTCGTATAACCCAAGGTTGTTTTGGGTTT
>LOEQ01000552.1:439060-461190 GCA_001685075.1 Bramus lutescens | reverse complement strand
CTCCCCTTCCCTCCCCTCCCCTCCCCTCTCCTCTCCTCTCATGGCTTCTTCACTTAACAAACAAAACTCCTCACATTTAGCTTCTTTCACTTCTGACTTCACCTCCACAACGGGGGATGGAAACAAATGTATCTCATTTTTAAAGAAGTGGGAAGGGGAGGTGACCGTGCAGAATCCACCAGCCACCCTGTCCCCAGTGGGTGACGGGTCTCATTCTGCAGAGTCAACACTGAGCTTCAAAGGCACAGCATGGCCTACAGAGTCAGCTATTTGCTGAGTGTGACACTTCTACAACACAGCTCAGCCTGGCCTGATGGGAAGCGAAAACATAGCTCCAGACCCTGAGAGCATGAGCACTCTCCAACTAAGAACAGGAACGGAAAAAAAAAACTGCTTAATTAAGAAAGCTCTCTTTCCCTAAGCTGACAGGAGAGTTAATAGACAGCGTGACAGCACGAGGGGAGGAAAAAGCCTCACTGAAGAAATACTGAATGAGAGGTGGTGTTCTGTGCTTTCTGGGGTGTCAGCTGGAGTGGATAATAGCGGTGCTGATATCAAGAGGCAGCAGCAATACAGGAAGGAGAAATGAGGTTGGATAGGGAGGGAGGCTGGGGCTCATGGTCATTGCCCTTTTGCTTGCCTTAAACGTTTTCTGATGATCTGAGTGACATCACTTTCTGTTTTTATCCTTAGAGACAACTAGGCTGAAACACAGGCTGAAAACAAGTCTAAGCCAGCGGTTCTCAGCTTCGGCGCTGCAACATTGGGGGTCAATGATTCTCGGTGGTAGAGACGGCCTTGTGCACTGCGGGAAAGTAAGAAGCACCCTGGGCTTCCAGCCGGTAGATGCCAGTACCACCTTTGCCTTACCATCATCCTACTCCCACAACAACAACACAGCATCCTTGGGCATTACCAAATATCTCCTTGGAGAAAAGGCACCCCAGCTCAGACCATCATCCTCAGGTGTCTGAAGATCTCAAAAGGTGGCCATGAAGAGAGGTGTTTTCTGGGCAGTAGATTTATGAGTGTGACATGGAGCACAAGGAAGAGACTGGGTACAGAAAGAGACAGAACAAGACAGGAATCCTGTTGCATAATATTTGTTTATAATGTAAAGATGTGTCTCTGCCTAAGGTGCCTTCTGATTGGTTTAATAAAGAGCTAAATGGCCAATAGCTAGGCAGGAGAGAATAAGAGAGACTTCCAGGCAGAGAGAAAGAAACTGGGAGAAATCCAGGCACACAATTTGCCAGCAGGCTGGGAGCAATTTGGACAGGCTGTACTGAGGAAAGGTAAAAGCCACATAACAAAATGTAGATTAACAGAAGCAAGTTAATTTGAGTTATAAGGGCCTAAGATAAAGGCCAAGCTTTCATAATTAATAACAAGTCTCCCTGTCGTTATTTGGGAGATAGTGATCCGAAGACAGTCCAGCAAGAAAGTTTGCTACCGTATCCATGGTTTCCATGGTGAGCTCTGGAGCCATTCAGAATTGCCCCTTTCCAAATGAATTGGATCTGCAAGTTGGCCACACCATCTCTACACCAGTGGCCTGTGTTCAGAGATGTGTTATCACTTTGGTTTGTTTTCCTGGCACCCAAGCAAGAGGACACTGGATGGTACATGAACTTTCCACACAGCTTCCTTTCTTGGAAGTCCATTTCTTTCTAGTTCAGCATGATCAGAATTCTTCCTCCTTCAAGGCCATGGTCATAAATACTGAACTTGGCTGTCCGTAGAGTAAACTGCTGGAAGAGTTCAATTTCACAATCACCATTCTTTCATCACCCAGTGCTATCACGGTCCAAGAAAGCCAGAAGGGTTGCTTCTGACCCAATCAATTCTGACACAGATCTAAATGAAATGTGCTTTTTATTAACTGCTTTTTATCAGTTGGGTGACAAGATAGGGCCCAGGGAAGGAACTTATTCAGGTTAGCTAGTTGATGACACTGCACTCGTCTTGTCCCCATCTTTACACCGCAGCATGGCGGCAGACATTCTCAGGGCATCTTCCTGATCAGGTGTGCTCTCCAAAATGTGTGCACAGCAGTGTTGTCCATTTCCAAAGGGAACTCCTGATGCTAGCTGGCCAGATGCCTCTTTGCCACTGACCCGGTGTCTGGAGACGCATTACCACGTTGATCTGTTTGTTTCTATGGTGCCTACAACTAAATAAATATCCTACCAAAGTAGAGCAGGGTATGTGAATGTTTGCTTTTGCTTTGCTCTGTGCTAATTAACCCAGACTGTGCAATAGAAAGAAAGCATAGAGACAGAAGGTCACACAGATCAGGTAATGGGGCAAGACACAGAAAACAGGCCAAGCTGTCTATTGCCTTAAGCTTGGCTCCCCCAGGAAGAGTATCCTAACAACAGGGTCACAAACCTTAAAGACCTTACTTATCATTTACAATCAAATGAGTGGGATTGAGAAGGAGCAACTAAGCAAAACTGTGATATATACACAATCTTTTAGATAATCAGAAGGGAAAATTATGGCATTCTTGACCCACAAAGACAGGAATGCTGCTTCTACAGGCAATAGAGCAATGTAGGGCAACACACACACACACACACACACACACACACACTGAACTTTTAATGGGTACATGGGGTCTTGGGCGCACATTCAAAGCACTTTTATGCATGACTTCACTTGATGCTCACTGTGTTCTATAAGATTGATGGCATTCATCAATGCACACAAGTGAATAGCTGGTACCCAGAGAAAAATCTGTCACCTGTCCTTGCATGGTCTCTCAGAGAGTGGGCAGCAAGCTGAGGACTTATACCAGGTCTTCAGGCTCTGGACTCTGCATCCTCACCATCATGCTGCGTTTGAACAGTTCCTTGCTGGGAACAGGACCCACTCCATGGGTATGGGACTGGGGCAGTTCACGGAGCCTTTGGTTTAGGTTGGTACATGGGTCAGCCTTTTACCATCACTGTCTTGAAGCTCGTCACAGTCAGAACAAAAAAGCCTGCATTTCATTTTGCGCTGCATCCAGAACTTATATAGCTGCCCAGAGAACAATGGTTACCAGTATCATTTTAAGGATTTTACTTAACGTTAGATCCACTTCCCTCACATATTTGGGATTTATTTTCATTAAAGACTTTTTGGCCATGGATATCATTTGAGTGTAACTAGACTTTCACGAACAACTTAAAATAATTTAGACCTACAAAGATTTGTCTTTCACAAAAACTTGAATTCAAATGAACTGGTTTGGTAACAGCTTTCCTCTCCTGGATGGGAGCCCCCATTTAACTCCAACTAAAAATACATAATAGCCCAGAAGACAGGAACCAGAGCACCACTCCAGGCTCAGATTAGACTCTTGGGATGAGCCAAAGAGGAAGGGTTAGACTGGCCTTCAAATAGCACTTTCTGGGGAAATCTAGGGTCAGGAACCAACCCTACATTTGTTTTTACAAAAATTCTTTTCACCACCAGGATATCGCTTAAAACTTATTC
This sequence comes from Bramus lutescens, assembly GCA_001685075.1. NCBI lineage: Eukaryota > Metazoa > Chordata > Mammalia > Rodentia > Cricetidae > Bramus > Bramus lutescens. Next base: position 457,707 of record LOEQ01000552.1, on the reverse strand, counting down.
CATGTTATAGTGTCATTAACTCTTACAAATATGCACATTTTATAAATTTGTACATATTTGATATGTAAGTGTTTATGTGTACTTGGAAACAAATACACAAATTATTATGCAATCCTTAGTTTGTTCTCTTTGGTGAAAATTAGCAATTACCCATTAAATCTAGATATAGGAATTAAACTAGTCAGGCTCACAAATGATGGTACCAAGAGTCTATCTGGACTTAACTCAGTAACCAAGCAAAAGCATAAAATCAAGAAAAGACATGGCTCACCTCCACCAGGTTGGAACAAGTCTCCAGAGAAACCAGTGGTCACTGAGGTCTTGACAGAATGGTAACTTTAAAAATAAGAGACTAAAATTAGGTAAAATTTTGCCTCTGAAATTTTTCAAGTGATAAAACCTATTTACATATGTGCATGAATTTGATCAAAAGCCCTTCTTCCTACTCAGTATTTTGTCTGTGCAGTAGAGTATGCCGTTTGGGTCCCTACAAAGCATAGTACTGGAACTCTGAGAAGAGGGTTTCCAATTATGGCTTTCTATTTTCTGTTCTTACTCAAAAGTAAAGATGAGGATGAAATAAAAAGAAAGAATTTTCTCAACAAGCAGATAAACAGAATGACTTTTCAAGCCATGGGGAGGATGGGTGGCCTGTGACTTAACCACAGATGGGACTGCCTGTGTAGCAGGGCCAAGCAGTGTGTGGAGATGACATGGTATCTCAACACTATACTGATTGCCTATTTTACTAATTATTTTCTCTTTCACAGTAATGAAAGTCTGAAATTCAAACCAAATGCCAGCTAATTTCTACTCATTTCCTTGGGAAACCTTTGAATTCCTTTTGGTTTCTGATTGTTCAAAAAATCCTCTACATAGAATGTGTCTAAAGCACACTTAAGAGGAGGTGGGGTAGTCAGCGGTGCAGCACCTGCATAGCACAGACAAGGGCCCGGCTTCCATCCCTGTGCCATAAAACACTAAATAAAAATAAATGTTAAAGTTAAATATATAGAAAAAATTCACATTTAATAATTAATTATTAAGTACAATTAACTAACATTTTGTTGTACAGTTTTACATGTTACAGAACAACATAAAATATATGATGTAGTTCGACATATAACAAATATATGACTGCTGAAAGTGTGTGTCTGAATGCTGTTCTCCAACATTTTTGCCTGAATTCTCTCACTTTGAAAGTTCAAACCATAGTTTATTATGCTCATCCTTTTTAAACATTTATTTTTACCCCCAATACATTGCTACAGTTTTTTTTCAGTTTTCTAAGTTACAGTGTCTTGGCATATATCTGCAGTTACTTCTTTAGTTATGGTCCTGGAAATGGAACAGCTGATTGAATAATTACTGCATCTCTAAAGTCCTTGACCAAACAAGTTTCCATTTATTCAGTCAACAAATACACGTTGATCACAAGCTCTGACTATGAAGCCCAGGCTGCCCTTAAGTTTATACCAATCTTCCTACCTCGGCCTCCTGAGTTCTGCAATAATCACTGTGCGTGAAGAGTTTTCAGCAAAGGTGTCACTTATAATCTGAGCCATAATTTTTTCAGCTATTCTAAGGTTGATACGGAACAAGACTGTATGGAAGAATATCCAGTTGTCCCAAACTTGATAGCAGTCTCTTGGGAGAAGGTGGTGTCAGAGGATATGCAGAGGGTCAGGAGCTCTTAGGATATATTTGGGGACCCTGTCAACAGCTGGTACTGCTCAAGTAAGCAAGAAGGCCCTCTTACCAAACTCTCACACAATACTTTTCTACTTCAAATAATAAAGAAAATACTAGAGCAGAATTTCAGCGCTGCCTCCTCTCCGTTTGAGTGACAGCCCCTGCATATGTCTTGCTTGTAAGCAGCTGCTCTTTACTGTGCTGCCTGGTGTGCTCTTTGATGCCTGGACCAATAAGTAATTCTTTTCTTCTTGCTTGAGGCTGTACCACCTAGTGCTACTGTAAAACAATACACCCAACAGGTGGCTTTAAAATAACAGAACATTTCTCTCATACATCTGAGACAAGAGGTTCAAAATTAAGCTTGGCAAATTCATGCCCCTTCTACGTCTCCAGGAGAGAAGTGTCTTAACCTAGTCCAGCTTCTGATAGCCCAGGTATCACTGGCTTGCAGATGTCTCAACCCAACTTCTATGAGGACACCCTTGGGCTGATGGCCTTGGGTTCTGTAAGAATGCAGACTGGCAAGCCATGAGGAGCAAGCCAGTATGCAACATCCATCTATGGGCTTTGTATCAGTTCTTCCCTTCAGGTTATTGTCCTGCCTTGAGTTCCTGCCTTGACTTCCCTCACTAATGAACTATGACCTGATGTTTATAAAGTAAAATACTTGCTCTCCTCCCCAAGGAGATTCTGGTTTTGGTGTTTTATTACAGCAATAGGATCTCTAAACTAAACCCTCATATAAAGACACAAACAGGCACAGTGATACTATCCCTATAATATCAGTGCTCAGAAAGTGGAGGCAGGGGGATCAGGAGTTCAATGTTTTCCTCGGCTACATAATGAGTCTAAGGCCAATCTAAGTTACATAAGATATCATCTCAAAAAATTAATCAATTTATCAAAGATAGTAGTCAGATTGGGTGAAGGCTCCATCTTACTCCATATGACCCTCTTAACTGATAAGATTTACAATGTCACTGTTGCCAAATAAGGTCACATTCACAGGTATTGGAGGCAAGGATTTCACTACACATGGAAAGTGTGCAGTTCAACCAGCCAGAGCTCAGATCTCCATAAGTGATAGCTAGGTCTCTGCATTTATTGTTATGCCTTCTAGTCTATGTCTGATGTTTGGGAAAGATGGTTTTAACTTTATGAATTTTATCTGTGAGTATGTTAGCTACATTTCTACCATTGTAACAAAACACCCTGACCAAGGAAACATATAGAAAGCATTTAATTTAGCTTACAGTTTGAGAGTCTTAGGATCCATGATGCTAGAGTAAAGGAACAACTGAGAGACCACACCTTTATTTATAACCACAAGGCAGAGAGAGGAGAGAGAGAGAGAGTCTCTCTCTCTCTCTCTCTCTCTCTCCGCAGTGGATCTCAGGAGTTTTGCGAAACATCAAAGCCCACCCCTAGTGACACACCTCCTCCAACAAGGCTACATCACCTAATCCTTCTCAAACATTTCCACCGACTGGAGACCAAGCCTTCAATTATATGAGCCTATGTGGGAGTTGGGGAGGAGAGGGGCATTCAGCAAATATTTATCAAATGCCTACTGTTCTTTCCAGATGATATTCTAGCTCCTCACATTTAAAAAAAATGATTTGAGAGTTAAGTCTCTACCCTGTGTGTTCATAGTCTAGGAGGCCCATATGGAGACAAGTGTCAATCAGTGTGCTGGTGGTAAGGAAAGAGCTGACCTATGAAGAGGGGACAAACATAAAAAACATGAATGTATACTTTTCCGTGTCAGAGAGCTGCACAGAGGAGATCCGTGAGCTGTCATAAATAACTCGAACCTGTTTCCAGGCTGGTGGTACCCTTGATGGGATACTAAAGCACTTCTGTGGACCATAGCATCAGGTCAGTAGAGAGCTTGGTAGGATTGCAGAGTGCCTGAACCAGGATCTTCATTTCTGTGACACTTCTGCAGGATCTGTCCACTCAGAAGTCAGAAGTACTGCCCTATTCTTTAGAAGATCATTTTTAGGTTTAGAGGAAATCAATAGTGAGTCCTCAGGGAGGCTTGCAGAACACAAGCAAACTGCAGCGGTTGCTGTGTGTATGACTTCATAGTCTGATTAGTATGTCAAACAGGCTTCTTCTGCCCGCTTCATCAGCCAAAAGAAGAGGACCCCATTTGCACATTTCAGAGTAAGCTCGGGAAGAGCCAAAGAGACATTTGTTCAAGGGATGACCCTGGCATGACCCTGTGATTCAAACAGAAGATAAGTCTCCAAATCCATGCTCCAAATCAGCTGTTCAAAGGGGATTTTCCTCTGGGTTATAATTGGTCTCCTGCGTGTATAGTGAGCAGGTGGTTGGAGAAAAGAGAAGACTCGGTTTATGTGTAGAAGCAGTTGAGTGAAGGAAGAGTCTCCTTGGGGAAGAAGATGGAGTGAGACCGGGTGTAATAATTGGGTACGGTAAGCCGGAAGAGGTGTGAGTAGAGAGGAGAGAGGAAGACGGTAAATAAGTGAAGAGTGAGAACTACGGGAGAAAATAACCCTCTCCAAAGTACGCCAGCTGCTATGTAACCACAGCCTCATTTATTTCAAAGCCAAATTTGATGTGGTAAAAGGCTAACACCACCAGCATGAGCATGGGACCGCAGAAATGGTTAAGACAGAACCTTATTCAAGAACTTTCCTTAGTACCTAGGAAAATACATTTAGGGACACTCCATGCATTTCTTATGATCACTATTCTTATGAAAATAAGAATGCCGTGCACTGTCCCATAAATGTCCTTGGACAGCAGCCTCTGCCAATTTCTCCTCCAGATTGTATAAAGGGAAAACTTTTTAAAATATCTTTCTGGATTTCAGTGCAGTGATAAGACATTGAAATGTCTAGTCTTACAGAAAACAAACTTTGAAGCAAGACATTTTAGGAATTTTAAATCTATTAGCTCACTGTGACTATAAATTTATCTTTAAATGGTCTTTTTAAAGCTAGAAGAAGAGAAATTGAGTATGGGTCATTATTTTCCTTCAACATAATAATTTTTAATTTTTATAAAATTAAAAATTTTAACTTTATTCTTTTTATAATTTCATTTATAAATGTATATGTCCCAATCTCCTGCAAATAAAAAAACTAGCTCAAAAAAGTACATAAATACATGTAAAAATTGAAACTACAAAACTCCTAGAAGAAAACATGGGCATAAATCCCCACAACCCTGGATTAAGGGGTAACTCCTCAGGTACAATTCCAGAAACCTCATGACAGAAGAAAAATTAATTAATTGGACTTCGTTAAAATTAAAATGGTCCACACATCAAAGTATAACATCAAAGCAACCCATAGGATGGGAAAAATACTTCCAGTCATTCTTATGACAAGATAATTTATCTAGCATATATCACAGATTTATAGCCCAGCAATGCAAAGACAAGTAACCCAACCAAAAAGGGTGGGAGCCGAGAATTAGAACAGATGGCTCTCTGCAGAAGACATCTACAGCTGACCGGTGCCTGCTCAACCCACGGTCATTGCAAAACCGCAAATCCTAGCCACAGTGAGACACCATCGAATTTGGAGGGCGGCAATTCACGTTGGTTTGTTTGTTTGTTTGTTTGTTTGTTTGTTTGTTTGTTTGTTTGTTTGTTTGTTTGTTTGTTTGTTTGTTTGTTTTAAATAATGAGACCAATGTTGGTGATATTCAAAAAGCTTATCCACTCTCACGGTGGGAGTGGGACTATACATTGTCCCCGTGTCAGAAAAGGTGGTTGGAAAGATGGCTAGAAGGGCAGGTGGATGAAGAGCAGGGCCACTTCCGGTGTCACTGAGGTCAGACAGGCACTGCTGGGCCACGTGTGCGGGCATCAACGTTTCAGGTAATTTCTGCAGAAACAAGTAAGCAGCTTTCTTCTGCAAGGGTGTGAGCACCAACCCCTCCGCCCCCATCCCCCGCTTCCAGCAAAGCTAGACCGCCCCAGACTGCTCGGTGTGACTGGTTGAGCCTCCACCCTGTGGTAAGAAAAAGTGGATGGTGGTCACCTCGGTCGTCAGAGGTGTACTGCAGAACTCTGAGTTTGTCTTCTCAGGGTGTTTGCCACGTGGGGTCAACCGGAAGAAGGTGACAGCAACAGTCAGAGAGGAGAATGGGGAAGGCCAGCGACCCTGTCTGAAGAAGCAGCAGCTTGTGAGGCTGGAAACAGCCAGGAAAGAACGTGGAAAGGAAAACAGTTTCTCAGAGTTCCTCAATAACCATGGAGTCCTAGTATGTACCCAGTAAACATTACTTATACATCTAAAAATAGTAAAGTGGAGTTAGCTTAGAGTAGGTGTGAAATTTATCTTCAGCATGTACTATTTCTGTTTTCCCTGCTGATGTGAAATTACACTATCGCTATAGCAATTTGCTTATTTTACCAAAATTAAAAAGGGAAAATTAAATAAATTTGAAAATACAGCAATTAGTGTATATGTGCGTATCTCTCTCTCCCACTAGTGTGTGTGTGTGTGTGTGTGTGCGTGCGTGTATGTGTTTCTTGGGTCTAATAAACTAGTGAAACACTCTAACACTAAGCTACATCTCCAATCCCATAAGAATTTTTAAGGTGACTATTTGAAAATAATTTTGATATCATATTTTTACAAAACATTGTTTATTCTACATCAAGGTTGATAACTTTTCTAATAAAGGGAGGCAGTGAGCACTTTTGATTTCACCTGTCATTGTGTACTATGTGTGCTGATGATGCATACGTGAACATGATTGACTGCTTCAATAAAGCATCCTTTCCAGATCCAGAGATTTGAATTTTACATGATTACTGCAGAACGTTAGTCTCTGGGACTTTTGAAATGTGAGCCAGTTCTTAGCATGGAGGCTGAGGGTTGGGTTGGGTCAATTGTCTTTATCTTGACCTGAATGTGCTTAGTCTTTAAGGTACATGATGCAGAAGTGTAAGAATAACTCCCACCATCAGAAATTACAGGAAGCGTTAGCGCACACTGTGTGGAGCCTGTGGGTGACTGGGTTACAGGCGGTCTTTGTTTCCTTCATTGTATTTCCCCCAGTGTTTTACCATCACAATGTCCTCAGAGGGAGAGACACGAAGAAAGGACAGACAGATTGAGGCATGCCTGGTTGCCAGGGTGTCTTCTCTTGTGGAAGTGAATTCTGGATATTTATTTCATTTCAAGGCTGGCACCCCGCTTTTTCACCTAAGTAAATGCCTGCAGAATGATTGCTCTGACTACCTGCAGTCAGGCGACCACACATTATCAAACAAGACTTCAGTGCAAAACCCTGAAATGAAAAAACAAACCAAAAAAAAGCAATTAAACACCCCCCACGAAGGCCACAAGGGGGCAGAGACTCTGCAGCTCAAAGAAAAGGAGTTGGACCCAAATATAACATGCATACCTGTAAACCGTCCAGTTATATAAACCTAATTAAGATTGCATAAAGACTCCATTTTGGTCACACAAAACCCAGCCCTTTTTCTCTGAGGACAGTTAGCTTGGCACTTTTAAATCCCAAGCAAATTTTATTTTTTCTATGTGATCCAAGGTTAAAAAAAGGTCTAGAAAATTGACCCAGGTTTCCCCCTCTTCGAAACAGTTTTTTTTCCTCACTCACAAGCAACTCTTGTTTTTCAAAAATAGTCATTTTCTTTGTTTTCATACACAGCAAAATACAACCAAATCAAACTTGAAGGTAAGAATTCCCTCTTTTCTCAATTCCTCCATAAGACCCAGGAATCAATAGAAACATAAGGCTGTGGACAGAGGTCCACGCCCACAGCTCTCAGCTGTGCCAAACCTCCTACAAAAGCACCTAATATTTCTGAAGTAACTCCTAAAATTAAAAATAATATAAAAATTTAACTTCTGCTTTCCCGAGTAGTAAATACTATTAACTGCATCTGACATGTATTCAACACTAAATAGCAAAGAATATATGCTAACGCTTTTTATTTTAAGCACCATTAGCACCTAGGGCAATGGTGCTTAAAATGAAATTATGATCCCATTATGTAAGTGCAAAACTCACCTGACTAGCAATTTCTGCCTCGACCTCCCTAATGCTTCTTTCTTACAGAGAATACTGTATGAGTAGATAAAAATTCCTTGTACGTCAGAACAGGCAGCCTAGGATAAGAACAAACACTTGTAGCCTCTCTTCTATTGCCAACTTTCTCCCTCACTGAAGAAGCTCCTAGAATGGCCTCAAACTCTCTTATCTCCCATGTCTCTTCCTCATTTTTGTTTAGCCTTCTAAATTTTGGTTGTGGCCCAGACATATAGCATCAGCTTTCCCGTGACAATAATTTTAGTGCACCAACAGTCATGCTGGGACATTCTCACCATAAAACAGCCTGCCTGCAGAACTTCCCCTGGGCTGACAGTCTCCTGTACCCACTAGACAGCAGCTCCTCATTATTCTCCCCCAATCTCTGGCAACCAACATTCTCCTCTGAAATGTAGTACCTCACAGGATTTAAATCACAACTAATTTATAAGGTTTTTTAAAAGCTGTTTTAGTTTATTTAATTATTTCACAAGATCAAGTTTCAACTATATTTTACATATATCAACATTTCTTCTTAAGGTTTAATAAGCCATTGTAGGTATGTAGCCTATTTTGTTTATTTATTAATAGATCTTTGAGGGATAGGGAGATAGTTCAGTTAGTAAAGTGCTTGCTTTGCAAGCATGAAGCCCCAAGTTCAATCCCTGCATCTTTTATCCTAGCCAGCACCTCAAGAAGCTCTAATACAACATGTCACATTCATTGGTCAATAGCTACCTTATTGTATACTTAACATATTTTCTCTATCTCACAAAATCCATTCAGGAAGGATTTTATACCCAACATATATATATANATATATATATCCTAGAGATGGTAAACACTCAACTTCTGTTTGTTGAATTGGTAAAGGATTGGCTAAGTAAGATGTGAATGCATTATTAAAAAAAATTAAGAACACACAATAACAGGCCACCTTAAAGAGTCCACAGAAACTAAACCCAAACATTTACAAATCCTTCTCCCTAAGGACTTTAGATGTCAAAGTTATCACAAATAAAACATGTCTTTATAGAAATGTTTTTTTAATTCAAAGAGTAGAATATTTATAAAAAGCAAATGTTAACAAATATATAAGCAGGTTCATGAAGGAATATAGCTACATTCAAACAAGATACACTACAGCTGTTGAAATGTGAAGGCTCTGTAGATGAGTGGCAAAAGTTAGCTGAACACAGTGCTGGAGACCTAATCTGTATCGTTTAAGCATTAATTCAAAATGCACCCAACACCTAAACATAAGTCATGAAACTAAAAGTTGCTCAAAAGGAAACAGAGACGGTCTATCCCACAGAATTAACAATGACCTCCTGCGTATAATAGCAAAACACGGGCAAACTAAGCTACACTGACATTTAGGATCTATGCATCAAAGAACACAACCAACAGGGTGCAAAGGCACGAAGAACACACATACAGTTTATGTATCTAACAATGGGTAATGATGCCAAGAGCAAAGAACTTCTGCAACCACAAAAAAAGCCACTTTCGACTTAAAACAAATACAAGACTTGAACCAACATCTTCTAAAGGTCTGCTAATGACCAATGGCATCACCACATTGCTCATTAGAGAAATGGAAATCAGAGCCGGAATGAGACAGTATCACACACACACACCCTTAAGATCGCCCCATAAAAGACTCCAAAAATGAGTGCTGACAAGGATGTGGAGAAACTGGAACCTTTGTGTACTGCTGGTAAAAATGCAAAATGGCACAACCACTATGAAGCCAATATGGCATTTAAAAATTTAAATAGGATATTACTATAGGATCTAGCAATTCTATTTCTGGATATACATACACCTAAAAGAATTACAAGAGGATTTCCAATGAAATATTTGTACTCAATGTTTGTAGAAGCATTGTTATCAATAATCCAAACACAGGAGGACCCAGTGCCCATGAGTGGGCAGATAAGCAAATGGAAAGGAACTGTGGCCCGTGCTACAGTGTAGGTAAGTTTTGATACCATTATGCTAAAGGAAATAAACCAGTTACAAAATCATAGACATGGCATATGGTACTCATAGGAGGTCTCTAGAATAGTCACAGCTCTGGAGACGGTAGAGTGCTGGTTCCTGGGAGCTGAAGGGAAGTTGCAGAGTTGTCTCATGGTTATGGGGTTTGTATTGCTCTAAGATAATGCTCTTGTACCCCATAAAGATTTGTCACTCATGTTGGTTTAATAAAATGCTGATTGGCCAGTAGTCAGGCAGGAAGTATACACGGAGCCCCCAGACTAGGAGACTTCTGGGAAGATGAAAGGCTCAGTCTGCAGTCACCAACCAGACCAGAGGAAGCAAGATGAGAACACCTCACTGATAAAACGTATCAAGCTGCATGGCTAAACATAGACAAGAATTATGGGCTAATTAAAGTTGTAAAAGTTAGTTAATAATGAACTTCAGCTAATAGGCCAAACAGTTTATAATTAATATAATCCTCTGTGTGTTTCTTTGGGACCGAATAGCTATAGTACCTGGCAGGACAGAAACTGCTGACTACATTGAGCTTTGCTAGATGTAATGAGTCTTGAAGAATCGTTGCATGGCTATGAATGGGGAGGATACTCTATGCATATGAATTCCTTTTTTCCCCAGCAGAATACACAGGAAGTCAATTGTAATAGATGCCTGAAAGGCAATGAATGAGTAGGTGGGAGACTAGAATGAAGTAGAATTTTCCATGACCACCTTTACTTTTCTCCTGATTCTTCTTGTTTAGTTTTTTAACCATATGAATGAATCATTCAATCAGGAAGAGTTATTATTAATAAAGTTAAATGCCAATATGAATACCAGGCTGAAGCATGCTAACTAACTGTGATGTATAAAAAGTCCCAGGCCCACTAAGAAGAGAGCAACCAGAGCAGTGTATGCTGGCTGCCCACAATGCTATTTGTTGCCAGTAGTAACCAAACCTACTGCCAATCCAGGCATGATGGCTTACATCATAATCCTGGCATCCTGGAGGCTGAAGCAGTAAACAGTAGCGATGTTGCAAATTCAAGGTTAGACTGGGATACAATGTAAAACTCTGTTTCAAGAAACACAAAAGGGGGGGCTGGAGAGATGATTACACAATTGAGAGCATGCACAGCTCTTCTGGAAGCCCTGGGTTGTGTTTCTAGCTCCCTGCAATTCTGTCTTCTCTGGATTCAACACCCTCTTCTCAGACACATGCACATACACACACCACAGATAAAAATAAAAAACAGAATCTTGTTTAATAAAACGAAGCAAAAACAAGCAAACAAAAATTAAGCACTACATATTTTCTCTCATATGCAGATCATCCATTTAAACTTACATGTGTGTGTATGACATGAAAGGAAAGAGGAAACCGTGAAAGGGGAGAGGAGGTTAATGAATGGATACATGTGATAACAAATCAAACATCAGATGGGCCTGTAGGCAAGTCTGGGAAGCATTTCCTTGACTAATGATTGATGAGGGAGGGGTGGTGCCACCCCTAATGTGAGCCTGAAGAGCAAGCCAGTAAGCAGCATTCTTCTGTGGCCTCTACATCAGTTCCTGGTTCTAGGGTCCTGCCTGAGTTCCTGCCTTGACTTCCTTCAGGGATGGCTGTTATCAGGACACATAAGCCAGGTAAACCCCTTCTGGCCCAAATTGCTCTTGGCGATAGTGCTTATAATGGCAATTGAAGGTGAAGTAGGATGGGGAAGACTAAGAACAAAGTATGATGACATCTAAGTATGAAAAAATACCGTAAAGAAGCCATCACTTTACAGGCTGACAATTTTGTGAAATAGTTTATGTTTTAGGCCATCTACAAATAGATTACATCAGACTTATTATAAGTTGTTAGTAAGTTCTTTCTCATTTCTGGTTTTTACAGTTTTATGCCTCATTATCAAGAGAGCTAAATAAACCATTTATTATGAAGCATGAAGTTTGGGTTTGAAGTTTGTCAACTTCAAGCTTGAACTAGCTACCTAGAAATGATTGCATTGAGCAAATACATTGGTGATGTTTTTGAAGGGCAGAATTTTATTCCTACTGAGAGGTAAATAATAAAATTTTCTTGCTGTGTGCTAACTTTAAAATTAAAAATAAGTAAATAAGCAAACAAACCAAAGTCACCTTCTGTCTTCGCCAGCATCCTAAACCATGCGCATGATAAACTGCTCCCCATAATCACCCCGGCTTGTGCCTACACTTCCATCCCTCCTCTTTTTGCCTGCTGATCTATCGATTATTTATGTATTGTAAATTATGCTTTATGGCTGGCTTTTTCACTTAGTATCATATTTCAAGACTACAGAAAATGCCCAGCTCTCTTTAAAGCTGAGAACTGCTCCCCGGTGTGGACACACCTATCACTGGCTGTCTGGGTTGTTTCTTCTCGTTAGTCCCTGATGACTGATGCTGCTGTCAATATGGTTTACAAGAATCTTTTCCAGACCTTGCTTAGATGTGGTCGTGTGATCAGCTATCTTACTTCTAATTGTTGGAAGAGCTGCCATGCTGCTTTAATAGCAGCCACACCATTGTCTGTGCCCATCAGCAGGGCACACGGTTCCCATCTCTCTACCCAATATCCAGCAACTGTTATTCCTGGCTTGCTCTTTTAAATAACGGCCATTCTAATGTTGATGAAATGGAATCTCATTTTTGTTCCAATTTACATTTTTCCAGTCATGAACAATCTTGAGCATTCTTTCATGTGCTTATATAGAAATAATCATTTTATAATAGGAAACTATAATATAGAAGGGAAAGAAGAACTAGAAGCATCCGAATTCTAGTGTTTGGAAGTACCGTGCAGAGCCTCATCTCATTCCCTGCAGTTGCAGCCGGATAGCTCTGTGTGCCTGTGTTAGCTAATGAAGTGTGTCAGATGTGCCCTCCGGCCAGAAGAGGTATGACATGTTTCCACTAATCCTTGGAGCAGGCACCTTCCTTGTAGTCACTGAGCCCATGACACAAACTGGCACCTGGGAAGAAACCGAATGCCTAAAGGAGAAGCTGTCAGAACCAGCTTCTTGCTGGGGAAGGCAAATGAGAGCTTGGCAGCCACCTTTTTAATGTTACAAAAATGAACTGAGACACAGGCGATTTCTCTATAGTAAGATGTTGAATGATTTTCCTGTCTTTTCTAGAACAAATATTTATTATCTATAAGGTAGTAAAACATAATCCCAAGCACCCATATTCAAAAAAAAAGTGTGCACGGCCTCAAAAGTTTGCAATCCCAGCACTGAGGGAGCAGAGCAGGCGGGTTCATTGCCGGGCCTAGATAGGAAGCCAGTGTAACCCATTTGATGAATTCCAGCAGAAAACATGACGGCCTGTGTCTTCTCACCTCTACCCACGCTCGCTTTCACACCTAAATACAGACAGGCACATACATACGTACACACAGAGACCATTAAAACAAACAATATGTTCTATTTTATAAATAGTGGGACTTTCCTGTTACAAATCACATTTTTAAGAAATGCTTTTCCTTAGGTTTTGAATCATTTTATATAAGAAGTCGGTCTGCTATTCACAACTGGGAAGGGGGTCACATTTTTCTCTCCCTCCATTCCTTCCTCCCTCCCCCCATTCCTTTCTTCCTTCTTTTTCTTTCCATTTAATTGAATGGCCATTCAAAACTCCCAGAGGACATTACAAGATTTCTTAGTAAAACTAAGCATAATAGGGACACAATCTTTTTTTTTTCGCTGCTTCAGGCCATGGGTGGGGTTAGAAAGTGACCATAAACAAGCCTCCTTTGGGGATATTATAATTGTTCTAATATCTTGTGATTAATTACACTGTACAGCTCTATAATTTGCTTTCAAAGGAATTGAGTTATATGCTTGCCATGGATAGATTTTGCAGCTTGTGAATTACACCCTCATTTTTTTTTCAAAATGTTCTTCCTTTGTACAACGACTTTGAGAAATGGGCTTTAATTTCAAGACTAGACTCACCAGTGACTTCCCAGGAAAGCACAGCAACAATAAAAATGAAAAAAAAAATCCTTGTTGAAAAAGCAGACTCACTCCTCAAAAGGTCAGCTTGAAGGAAGATCCTCTAGATGAAGAGAAACCAGCTGTAATCCTAAAGTTGTGAGGACTATCTTCCTGAGCACAGCAGGAGTTGAATGAAGCACACAGGCCACACACACACACACACACAGAGTGAACTCTGCTGACAGCGACTTCAACAGCACGTGGGAGTCAAGCTTGGGTCAAAGGGTAAGCCATGGGGTGGACCAGTGTTTGAAAAGAGCTCAGCTGGAAGGTAGGCTAAGAATCACATGACGTGAAAGCAAACCTGAACCCTGCTCAAGGACAATTCTCACCCTACTCCCAAGCCAGGCTGCTGGTCAGCTAAATGTGCAGAATGTTGAGTGGTTCCTTGTAGGGACTGGGATTTGACAAAACACTCCACGGTTGAGAGTTATGTAACCTGCTTTAGAGTACAGTAAAACCCCTGTGTCCTGCTCCAAACATCTTAAATCAGCCCTTCTGCCTGGAAGTCATCTGCTTGTCAAACTTCTAGGCTAACATCAAGTTCTTGCCATGTGAAAGTTGCCATGACAACTGAAGAGAAAGTTGTGGTCAACAGACCATAATCCAAAAAGTTTTAAAANAAAAACAGCCCTTTAACTGGCTCCTCCAAGCCAACAGATATTGGAACAATACATTCCCTGAAAGGAGAATGTGCTGCAGTTGCAAAGCTTGGGATCACAGGTCAAAAATCATATATACACACACGTAACATTATAGGGACTGAGGAGGTTGCGTTTATATTTTTAGAAATATATGTATATATGAAACAACAATTAAAGAAAGAGAGGTCATGGATTTTAGAGAGAGCAAAAGGGGGCGTAAGAGGAGTTGGAGGGGCAGAAGGGAAGGGGGAAATTATGTAATTCTGTTACAATTTCAAAAATTAAAATTTATCATAATTGTTTAAAGTACCAAACAGCTAGACAATATAACCCAACTGCTGAACCGGGCAGGATGGTCTACCCAATTACCTCTCCTTTCTATGCTCCATCCTGCACAGAAGGCACCAACACAAGAAATGTCTAGGGGGGTGGGTTCCACCTTCTTGGGGAAACTCCAAATTCTTGTTTTCTATCTCCCTGAAAATGAGCTTCTCTCTTTGAGCCGAGATCGAAAGGGATTAGATGGACATAGACTTTGAGAACCCTCCACGCTTGTAAGGTTTGAGCTGTTGTTGTTGTTGTTGTTGTTGTTGTTGTTTGTTTGTTTTCTTAAACACCCTGGAGCTAGGAACTGAGGGAGCATCTGTTCATAAAAATTCAATTAAGATAAAAAAGAAAGTAAGCCATTTGAAACAATTTACTCTTCGCCAGGTGTAGCGGGGCACATCTGTAGTCCCAGCACTCAAGAGAGGAAGACAAAATGTTCTTGGATTCCAGGCCAGATTATGCTAAATAGTAAGGTCCTGTGGGGGAGAAATATATATATATATATAATATATATANTATATATATTAGAGTCAGCAAGATGGTTCAGTAGGTAATCGTGCTTGCTGTGCAAGCCGGATGACCTGAATTCAATTCTCAGAATTTGCACTTGAAAAGCCAGATATAGTGTTGCACAGCTGTCTTCCTGTCACTCCTGCTTCAAGGTAGAGGTGGCGAGAGGTGACAAGCCAACAGCTCAAGGGTCAGCTAGCCTGGAGCAGGCATGGAGGCAGAAGCTGTGAGAGGCTCTTCCAACAATAGGGTGGAGGTAAGAACCAACTCCTGAAGGTTATCCTCAGCCTTCCACAGGTGTGCCAGGGCAAGCACTCACCCTTACACACTTTCTCCATATACACTGGGATGTTTCTTGTTTTATCAATATATCATTTACTCTCTCTTCATCTATGACTACCCCTTATTTTTCATCACCCATTTTAAGCTACATGGTTTAGGGAAGTGGGAAAACTCCCAGCAGGAGGAGGCTATGGTAAGGCCCAGACAGTCATGAGTTTTATATTTCACTGGCTGCAATGATTGGTTGAAGATTGGTCACAGGATCCAATCAGAGCTAAGAGGACCAATGTTGGACCATTCAATGAAGGAACCAAAAGAGTCCTTATAATGTCATCATGTCTGCATATTGGGTTAAAAGCTTCAACACTGCTCCAACAGTTGGCAGACTTGTAAACTTGACCATGTTTCCTATAAACTGTGTGACTTTGGGCAAATCACTTAGCTCTTCTGCAAAATTCCTTGATAATGTCTATGCATATTTCAAAAGGCACACATGTGAGAACATGGCATTAGTTGTAAAGTCTTAAGGCATGTAAAAACTTGCTCTTTATGGACATAGAACTAGAAACTGAAATGATCAAGTAAGGATGTTGTGATTCAATTTCTCCAAAACCCTTGAAAACAAACATTACCCAAAAAGCAGAATCTGAAGCTGCAGAAAATCGGAGCAAGTAGGGCTGTCTGGCCCAACTCCTTCATTTCACAGGCAAGGAAGCTTCTTCTACCTGCCTTGAAAAGGTACCAGACCCACCCAGTCCTTTTCTCTGTAGTGAGTGGAGAAACCAGCCCATCTTGGATAATGTGATTCCCTGGGCAACTATGATAAACATATTCCCAGGTGCAATGAGAGTTTCAGAACAAGATAGATCCACTTGCCTCTGACCATTGCCTTCTCCAAGCACAAATTTAGGTCCCTGCAGTCTGAGGAAAGGTGCACCCTAGTCAGAAAAAAANNAAGCTGCCAAGCCGAGCCTGAAATGCTGTGTAGGTAATACAGGTGTTTAGTCATTTTCTCTGTTGCTGAGAAGCGCCTCTACCAAGAAATCACCCACCATGTGTGACTTCATACAAGATGCCAGTGTTATGACAGCTGACATTTGACAGCATTTCAGTCTATCAAAGGAAGTGTTTCAAGAATTTGGAAATCCACATGTAGTCCTCAAGAATTTTGAGTGAAAAGAAGTTATTGAAGAAAGTCATGTTTGACCAATATTTCAAGCATTATAAAAGTAAGATCCCCAAGTGCTTACTAAATACAAAATCCCATTTATGGGTATGAACAGACTAATTCTCACAGTGACTCTGGGAGGTAAATGTCTATGAGCCAAAGGTTTAAAATGAGGCTCAGAGAAGCTGATTAACTTGCACTAAGTCTCACAAGAGATCAGCAGTTGAGCTGGGATTTGAACCTACAGAGTTATGATATGCAGCCTGACTTCTTGACCACTCTGGTTTGCTGAAGCTCAATCTGATCAGCTCATCACAAGAATACTTTATGTTTAATTTTTTTTAAAAAATCAAATCTCATGTCTGAAGTTAATTGAATTCTCTAATTAAATTTATCTTTCTAGAATATTGTTTTGATCACAGCATTAAGAAAAAGAATGAGATTTCAGACCTTGAAGCAAAGCAACTAGTTTAATTTTTGGCAAGTATGTTATGACCCTAGAGAGTTCCTAGCCAGCCTCAGTTTCTTCATCTATAGAATATAGACTGCCTGAGTACTAGAACATTTGCTAGGGCGTAAAATTGTTTCTGACACATAGGATGTGCTCAGTATATAGTCCCACTGGCATTATCATTATCAATAACATCACCACCCTGTGTATCAGACACTACGCCTGTCAGCCTTTCCTCTTACTGCAGCGCGCGCGCGCACACACGCACACACACACACACACACACACACACACACCCCTCTCACATACTCCTCGCACACAGGTTCCAATGAGCTTCCTACATCTGCCATTCAGCTGTGCTTCTGACACCTAATCCTCTGGAGAAACTGCTGACCCCAATCATAAAATCCAGGGGCTGCTGCTCGGCACCCAAGGATAGGATATGCAACTCAGAAACGCTAAGCAGTGAGACTGCCAACATTTAAAACCTGAAGTCTTTTTTTTTTCATCCTTTGTCAAAAAGTGTAATTATAGCTGAACACGTATGGGGTGGGAGGAACGGGGGTCAAATAATCCCAAGATAACTCCAAAAGTTTCCAATATTATTCTTTATTTTAGGGGAAAAACTCATGAAACAAGAATGGGAAGTCCAACCTCAAGGTGTGTGGAGCACAGGAACAAGAGAGAGCGAGAGCTGGGCAGGCTGGTGGTTTTTCTTTGGGTACCCAAAAGGTCACATCCCAACCTGGCCCAGCCCCTAAAGGTCATTGGCTGAAGGAGGCTCCCTATCATGTAATAGTGGCAATTTTGTCTTAAGAATAACCAATAGCTGTCTACTTGGATTTAAGCCCATTCAGTAGGATGAAATTCATACATGGTACTATAAACTTAGATAACTACCTATGGTTGGATAAGACACAGATCCCATAGGAATACCTATATATCTGAAACCAATATAATATCTAGCTATATTATCAATACTTATCCTCACACCCGAAGATCCCTCATCAAAGAAGACGCTTTGACAAGAGACGGAGGCTTACTGTAGCAAATAAGGGACTATGGGGTACCAAGTCACAAATGATAGATCTCAACACCAGCGCTATGCCTAAGGGTCAGGGGAAACTGCAGAAGAAGAGACAAAAAGATGATAAGAGCCAGAGAACCAGTATATGTGCTGTGATAGTGTCTTCTGGACTCGACAGGGAAACTATACCTGTGAAATCTCAGCACTGTGCTTACCTAAGCAAGACCTGTATAGTGACATCCCAGTTGGCACAACAACACAGATGGGGAAGAGTTCCTAAGTCCCCACTCCTAGATAAAGAGTTAACTCTAACAGACTCATTTTAAATTTATCACAATTTTATAGGTCCTAGCTCCAAATATAACTACGTTCTGAGATACTGGGAGGTTGGGATTCCAGTCCACAAATCTTTTTATAAATAATTTTTTAAAATTTCTTCACATTGGGCTGGAGAGATGGCTCAGAGGTTAAGAGCATTGCCTGCTCTTCCAAA
>LOEQ01000552.1:411891-433282 GCA_001685075.1 Bramus lutescens | reverse complement strand
ACTGCGCCGGGTCTGTGAAGGATACCTAGTCCCTCCTTCCTAGGACTTCTCTGCTTCTTTCTTTGTTCTCCATCTTGCTGCATGAATCCATCCTGCCTGGCCTCAGGCAGAAATTTTCACTCTCAATACCATGTCAGTGCTAAAGAAGTCTCATATTTGGGTTCAGCTCAGACTGGGATGCACAAGTGGCATCTGCAGGCAATTGCTACATCCTTCTAAAGTACATGATGTCTCAGAAAGCAAATCGGCCCTATCTTCTACTTGAGGAAATTTCTAGAGAAATGTGTTCAGCTGACCAAGCTATATATGAAAATTAAGAGGTCTAAGAGAACTGTGACGCTGGAAGGCTGAGTGGTTCTTTGCTCCTTAAGTTTGGAACTGCAGGCTCCCACTGAGTATGTGCAAGCTGGGGACAAAGCACAACTCAGTCACAACTCCTTTACTTCTGCTGCCTTCCCTCCCCATTCCTGCACCAGGAAGTGGGCTTGTTAGCCATATCCTGCAGCTTGGCCCCAAGGAATTCACCTGCCTGTTTAATGACCACTGAAAATGGTAATGAATAGTGTTCCCTTCCAGCAATTGCTATTAATATCTACACCAGCCATTCTGTTAAGAAACAAAATCCAAATTAATTTTAATGGTATTGTCCCTGCACTAAAGAAGAATGACATAATGCAATATAATGACTCTTTTTCTGCCCTGAAACACAGATGATGACTTGTGGCACCTTTAAGTCACGAGAGTCCTGAGTCACTAGTGTTTAATTAGGAACAACTACTGATCTACCCAATTTGCCACTTAATGCCTGTGATCTGTCCCTCAGTTTCTGCACAAGTTCCCATGGAGGAGGAGGAAACTAATTATGAAGAAATGCACCCAAGTAAAAAGAATGCAATATTTCTCCAGAGAGTGGATTTTTACATGTCAATTTTTTCCTATGCCACATAATCAGGAGAAATTTTTAACTTGTTTTTAGAACCCAGAATGTGCAATTTTATATTTACCATGTAATTGGAACTATGCAAAAGTGTATTTACCACATGTCTCTTTAATTGTGTGTGTATGTATGTGTGTGTTTTGTTTGCATGAATGAATGTGTACCACATGAGTGCAGAGCCCAATGAGACCAGAAAAGGGTGTTAAATCCCCTCAAACTAGAGGTAAACACAGTGGTGAGCCACTGTGGGGATGCTGAGAACTGAATCCAGGTCCTAGGCAAGAGCAGCCAATGCTCTTAACCACTTTGATATATTTCTAGCCTTACAATACATAAATGAAGAATATATATATAGATAAAGAAATTAAACAAAATAAAAATTAAAACACACACAAACATATGAACAAAATACAGTACAAAATATTTGTAAGTGAGATTATAAATAAAATTTTCCATTTTTTTCTGATGGTGGTAGCACATACCTTTAATCCCAGCACTAGGGAGGCAGAGACAGGCAGATTTCTGTGAGTTTGAGGCCAGCGTGGTCTATAGAGCAAGTTACAGGATAGCCAGGGTGGTTACACAGAAAAACCTTGTCTCGAACAACAACCTTTTTCTTTACTTGCATATTCTAAAAATGTTGAAGGAATTTATATTGTATCTGTGATGGAAGAACATTTTTCTTAAAGGACAGTGCTGAGTGCCATGGGCGTCTTTAAAGAGAAGAAAGGACTGTTGTTTGGCTGCCAGAAAGATAACAAACAGTTCTCGTCTTCATTTAAACTGACCAGATGGTTTTCACTCAACCTTGCATTAGAAGCCAATAAATTTGAGTTGTAAAGAGCTATATTTTGGGACTGGAGAGACGTCTCAGCAGTTAAGAGCACTGGTTTCTCTTCCAGAGGACCTGGGGCATTATTGCAGTTCACAGCTGTCTGTAACTTCAGTTCCAGAGGATCCAACACTGTCATACAGACATGCATGCAGGCAAAACACCCATGCATGTGAAATAAGAGTAAATAAAATAGTTACGTTTCTTTCATAGTATTTTAAAGATTTATTTTTTATTACTTTTGTGTATGTATGTCTATCTGTATATGAATATATTCATATACATACAGCTTGGTGTGGTTAGTTACTGCACATGTGTGTGTGCATGAGGTTGTACACACACACACACACACACACACACCACAGACCCTATTTTAGTTTCTATCAGTCTCCCTGCTTCTCAATTCTTCTGAAACCTTGTAGCTTTGTTGTGACTCTCTAACCCTTGACAGCCATTCTCTAGACCTACATAAGCACAATACAGAGACAGATGTGGGGAACTAACAACTGTGCAGTGAAATGTGCATTCTGAAAGTTAATTTAAGAATTAAACTAGAAGAATAAGAGCTTTGCTTGCCCACCCAGGGCTATCATAGAAAGTGGTAATATTTGGCAAATTGCTGCCAGCAAAGTTGTTATTCTTTGTGAGTTTACAATTGCTCAATACATTTTAACTTTGCAGAGAGACACATGAGAGTTTTACTGTGTTCTTTTTTATTTTAATTTTATGTGCATTGGTGTTTTGCCATGGGTGTCAAGCCCCCTGGAACTAGAGTTATAGACAGTTGTGAGCTGCCATGTGGGTGCAAGGAATTGAACTCAGTTTCCCTGAAAGACCAGTCAGTGCTCTTAGCCTCTGAGCCATGTCTCCAGCACAAGAGTTTTCCTATGTTCGTAACACATACTGTCTCGGAGCCCAAACCTCAGTCGATGCCCTCATGAGGAATTTGACATCCAAGGCTTTCTCCTTCCAGATGGCTGGCGTTTAAAGAGCCTTGACCTTCAGGAAGACCTAGCTCCCACCACCAATAAGCCAGTACATCAGAACCTAGGTAGACACCAGTGTCCTATCCACACTTGGCCATTTGGTCTGAAGCAATGCCAAGAGAACCTCAGATGCTGAGTCTTGAAACACCAGGCCCACCTGTGCTACCTGTACATCAGCCCAGAGAACCTGGACTTCCGGCTCTCACTCTGCTGCTGAGTTTGCCAGCTCCCTGGGAAGCTGTGTGGAGACTCACGGAATCCTGGTCCACACGAAGAACAAAGAAGCATTTCCAAGAAGACACACTGCCAAGATAGCACTTCCCAGAGAGCCCGGCTTCTGTTCTGTCCGTTGGTTCAACATCTTGTCTTCCAACCCTTTCCACTTCTGAAAGTGGGCTTATATTTTCCCTTTGCATTATCAATGGTTATTGATTTCATTCTAAAATGGAAGTCAAGGCACACTCTTGTCAGCCATGTTTGCCAAACTGCCAATAACCATCCTGTCTCCAAAGGATCTGAAGCTTAACCTTTCTTTTTTTTAAGATTTATCAGTTTTATTTTTATGTGTATGTGCTTACAGATGTGCCTGTTTGCCTTGTGCCTACCTTCAGAGGTCAGAAGAGGGCGCTGGACCCCATGAAACAGGAGTTCCAGACAGTTGCAAGCCACAAGGGTTCTGGGAACCAAACAAACCCAGGTACTCTACAAGATCAGCAAGTGCATTTCACTGATGAGCCTTTTCTCAGTTAATTAAGAGCCTACCTTCTTAAACTGTGTATTACAACCCCACATGTGGTCACAAAACTGAGCACAGGGATTGTGAGAAATTTGACAAAAATATGAACTGTATGACCACACAATGATCAAAAACTAATCAAAATTAAACATGTGATGACTCTAACCCTCTTCTGGCAGTGTTCGTGTATGTTACATCACATGACTTCACTGCAGTCTTGGTTCTGAGTACACATGACTTCCCACTTTGTATATCAACACCCCAGGCAACGGCAGCTAAGTGCTCCAAAAAACATCTCAGCTCAGACTCAAAGGTTATTATCGTCTATACAAAGGTTTCTGCTCTTACAAAACAAAGTGACTTAATTACAGAAAACAATATTTTGTTACCATAGTTGCTCAGCATATCAAATTAATTTACCAGTTGCATTGGGTTAAAATGCTTGATTTTAAAAATCCCTAACTTGTGTTTTATAAAAAATTCATTGAATAAATTTTTATGTTCATTCAATGATTTTTTTAATTCAGGACTACATAGTTAAATTCCCTGGCTAAACTAAAATTTACCATGTAGATGGGGCTAGCCTTGAACTCACAGAAATCTACCTCCCCTGCCTCCCTGGTGCTGCTCTTAAAAATGTATACTACCACCTGGGTTTTTTTCATCTCCTACAGAAAGCAGATGTTGGACGCCCTGATAACTTCTTATATATCTGAGCCCCATATGCAAGATTTCAGACCTTATTTTTGTTATTAAATATAGGACTAGAAAAATGAAATAAAACAGTATGATAGATTAGAACAATATTGAAGAAATAACCTAAATTTTAAAAATATCACAACGTTTATTACTATTTTTCTCTTTGCCTCTGTACTGAAATGATATTACTTTGCTCCAAGAACAAAAAATCATTTGTTAGCTACACTATACTTTCTTCCAAATAATATTACTAGTAATATAGGATGGATTTATTGACAAATGACTTCTTAGGCCTAAAAATATGTGAGATAATATATTTAAGGCTAGTGACTAATAACAGTTACAGGAACATCTGAAGCTTAAAAGTTCATGTGAGTCATAAATATGAGAACTATGCTATTTGGTTGCATATGGTGACTTAAAATGCCCCTGTTTTATTTTCAAAAAATACTCTTGTCATGAATAGAGTTCCATATAAAAATTATACATGGATTTCAGTTTATGTTTTAAGCCTATAAAAACCATCAGTATTTCTACTTTAGAATAGAATTATAGCGTTTTAAGATTAGAAAGGGCTTCAAAAAATCATAAGACCTGGGTCTTATTGATGCCCACACAATGTTTATTTTTTAAGTCTTAAAACTATGAATACCTTCTGACCCAGTAATTCCATTTTAAAGGATTTATAGGGATATTTATAAGGACCTATGTATAAACATACAACATCCTTCTTCATAATAGCATAAAGTTGGCAATAGCCTGGGGTGCCAAGAGTAGTGATATACTATGTGCTATATCTAATGATTTATGCTCTCTAAAGTCATGTTAGTTGACATGGGAAAGAATCAATTTTTTTTTTTGGTCAGGCAAACAAATAATAAGGCTGAAGAGAGAACATGTGGTTGGTGTTGATGCCATTCTCCTAATGTCAAAACTGTGTGGCTTCATGCGTGTGTGAGTACTCATATGGCAAAGGAACTCCCAAAGGATAGCTAGAGCCTAGATCAGACCCTGGCTGACCTCGCATCTCCTCAGCAGGCCTTTTCATTTTGGTCATCTCCATGGAGACCAGCTGCATGGTGTAACATGACATTTAGTGTGACAGGACCTTGCCTCAACTGGAAGAGGCTGCATCAGCTCTGCAGGCTGCTGGCCTTGTTTAGTGGCTGTGCAGAAGAGAAGCGCATGGGAGCCTGTGACCCTAAGTGACACGTCAATAAATGTTACACAACCAGCTCTCAGAGACAAGTAGCTCTGGCTGTAGCTTTCAGCAATTTCTGGGGTGCAAATGAGTCTAGTGTGGTCAATTCCAAGTACCAAACTGATACCACTGAACACATAGCTGTCTGGAGAGGCACTCAGGAGTATGTCAAATTCTATCAGCAGCCTCCAACAAGCTGCTAGACCACGGTCCTCTGTTGTAGGAAGAGGTTGCTTGTTGGTTCCCAGCTACTCAGTCCTGAAACAATCATAGAGAAACTATATTATTTAAAACACTGCTTAGCCAGCTCACTAGCTCTAGTTTCTTACTGGCTAACTTCTACATATTAATTTAGCCCATTTCTATTAATCTGTGTATTGCCACATGGTTACAGGGTAAAGTTCCATCCAGGTCAAGCAGGGCTATATGGCTTCTCTCGGACTCCACCCTTCTTTCTCCCAGCATTCAGTTTAGTTTTCCCACCTATCTAAATTCTGCCCTATCAGGGCAAGCCAGTTTCTTTATTCACCAATGGTATTCACAGCATACAGAAGTCCTCTGTTCACATTTGAGTGCTCTGCAGCAGGATCCCAACAAATATTTATGTTTACAACATTAAAAGGCACATATATTAAATTCACTCTAACACTATATGACATTCACACATTGAAAATTGCAATATTGTACTGGGAAGTATGTTTTAGAATGAAGGGGTTTAGGACACAAGAAGGAATTTGCAATCCCTATTCTAATGTCCTGGCCACCTTGGAAAAGACCGAAAAGATCCTGTAAAAAGAGTCTGTCTCCTCAGAGAGGCCTCCTCGGCCAGTTGGTGGGAACAGATGCAGAAACCTACCACAGACATTAGGCAGAGCTCAGAGGAATCCCACAGAAGAGAAGAAGGAAGGATTGTAGGAACCAGAGTGGTTGAGGACACCAGGAGAACACAGCCCACAGAGTCAACAAAGCAATCATGAAACATACTTGGGTTTGTACTAGGCTCTTTGTACACATAACTACAGTTGCTTATCTTGGGATTGTTGTGGGACTCCTAACAGTGTATGTGTAGGGAGCTGTCTCTGACTCTTGCCTGCTCTTGGGACCCTTTTCCTCCTACTGGGTTGCCTGATCCAGCCTTGGCAATAGGGTTTGTGCCTTATCTTACTGTATCTGATTATGCTGTATTTGGTTGATATCACTGGTAAGCCTGCTCTTTTCTGAAGGCAAGCAGTGGATCTGGGGGAGAGGGGAGGTGGTGAGCAGGGCTTTAGGAGGAGTGGAGGGAGGGGAAGCTGGGGTCGGAATGTATTTCATAAGAGAAGAATAAATTGTAAAAAGAATCTGTCTCCGTATGTGTATATGTAGATGTGAACTGTAGATGGATACAAACAACCACACCTATAAATGTACAAATTTATTGTACATTTTGTACAAAGTGTATTGTATAAACTATACATTTTGTTATTGAATATAAAATACTCTCTCTAGGTTCATGCGTTTGAACACTTGGTCCCAGCTGGTGACCCTGTTTGGGGCGGTTGTAGAGACTTCAGCGGTAGAGCCTAGTCAGAGAAGTGACTCACTGGAGGCAGGCCTTGAGATTTTGGAGTCAAGTTCCACTTTCTGTTTTCTCCTGTTCCTGAGTCCAAATGCAAAGACCAGCTAGTCCTACTCCTGCAACAATGCCTTCCCTAACATGATGGATTTTAGCCCCTAGAACTGAAAGCCAAGATAAGTCCTTCCTTCTCTAAAACACAAGACAACACCCACTTACTTATCTTTATTTTACGTGCACGAGTGTTTTGCCTGCATAGACATTAGTAGTATACCATGTTTGTGCAGTGTCCCCAGAGAGCAGAAGAGGGTGCTGGATCCCTTAGAACTGGAGTTACAGTTACATATAGATGGTGGTGAACTGTTATGAGGACACTGGGAACTGAACCCAGGTCCTCTGCAAGAACTTCAAGTGCTCTCAACTGCTGAGCCATCCCTTCAGCTCCAAACCCTTCCTTCCTTAAGTTGTTTTGTCAGGATCTATCATAGCAATGTGTAATATAGCTAATACACACATATGCACACACATGCATTCATGAGTTGCATAATAAGAAAATAGATTCTGAGAAATGCACCCTTAGACAGTTATTATTGTGCAAACAGCATTGTGTGTACTTACTCAAACTAAGATAACTATGGGATCACTAGGTAATACATATTTACATTCTACTAGTATTATGTATGTGTTGGCTAAGGCTGCTTGTTTATTCTCCAGCTACCCAGACCCAAAATAAACACACAGAAACTACATTATTTGCAATACTATTTGGCCAATAGCTTAAGCGTCTTTCTAGCTATCTTACATCTTAAATTAATCCATTTCTATTATTTTATATTTTACCATGAGGCTCATGGTATATCAGTAAGGTTCCAGCTGGCAGCTTGCATCTTTCTCCTCTGGCAGCTATATGACGTCTTCCTGACTCTGCCTACTCTCTCTATATATAACTCCTACAGCCTGGCTATAGGATTTCCTTCTGTATGCTGTTAATTTGTTTTTATTGCCATTGGTTAATAAAGAAACTGCTTTTGGCCAATGGCTTAACAGAGTAATATCAGGAAGAAAAGCCAAGCAGAGATGTATAGAGAGAGTAGGCAGAGTCAGAGAGAAGCCCTGTGGCTGCCGGAGGAGAAAGAAGCTCATCTACTTGTACCGGTAAACCAGGAACCTCGTGGTAAAATATAAAATAATAGAAACAGATTAATTTAAGATGTAAGAGGTAGCTAGAAATACGCTTAAGCTATTGACCAAACAGTATTACAATTAATATAGCTTCTGTGTGATTATTTTAGGTCTGGGTGGCTGGGAACCAACAAGCAGCCTCGGACTACACATATGTAATTGTTGTTGACTAAAAACTCACTATTTTAGAGCATGACCTTACACAGACAAACACATGTACTCATACATCTGAAACCATATTGTCTAAAGAAATATACTCATAAGCCTAAAACATTCTGCAAAACGGAATACATAATGATGTCTTTTCTTTAAAAATGTTCTATTTTCTATGATCATTTATATATTACATTTATACTCAGAAAAAAAGTATTTAAAATCCATTCAACATTATGTTAAAATACTAAAGTTCAAATGTATATGTTTGGATTCTCTGGTATGTTTTTCTAAGTTCTACCATCAGGACTGTTACAACCCATGTAGTGGTAGTCACCAAAATGCAGTCACCTAGTGGGTGCTCCTAGGATGACATTTATGCACCCTGTTTCTGTGACACTTGCTGTGGCAGGAGCGTTCACTGTCACAGAGCTGCAAGGACAACTTAGCGATATCTGGAGTTTAGTTGGTTCAAGTCATGACTCAGAAGAAAGTATTATCCCTCTGAGCCACTGGTGTGCTTTTATCTGGGGACAGTGCATCCAGTGCCGGGCTTTTTTTTTTCCTTTTCCTCCTGGCCTGGAAAAAGCTCACCATCAAAGGATACCGCCCATGTGACCTTCCATGTGCATTTTCTGGTAATCATTTGATTGCTCATACTTTGACTTGGGCTTGATAGTCTTTTTTAGGGGGTCCTCTTTTACAGATCTTTGTAGTCTACCTAAAGTCATTTTTAGAAGAAAAGGGGCACAAAAACAAACAAGCTAAGTATAGTTAGAAAGATGCTGAGTTCTATGAGAGGCATCTCTGTGAGTCGAGGATAGAGAATCTCACTGGTGGCCAGGCAGTGGTGGCCCACACCTTTAATCCCAGAACTTAGAAGACAGATCCAGGCAGATCTCTGTGAGTTTGAGGTCACGGAATGAGCTCCAGAACAGGCTCCAAAGCTACAGAGAAACTCTGTCTTGAAAAACGAAAAACAGAAAAGAAAGAAAATCTCACTGGTGAGGGAAGATCAGGTTTCTAAATGTGGCTTTCTCTCAAAGCAGGGCTTGGGGCAAGGCACTTAACGTGTCTGGACATCAGCCTGTGAGAGGCTTGCTTGCAGCCCTAAAATCCTCACAGCTCCTCATCTCATTTTGCTTCTATTACAAATTTGTAAATATTACATCCTCTTGAGAGAGCATTTGAGATGAGGTCCACTTACATAGCCAACTTTTAATGGAGGGTCTCCTTAGTGTAGGAAAGTGTTACTTTATACTTATACACATGACTCCAGAACCTGACTTCTCAGAATTAGTTCAAGATATCCTTTCCATGGCCCTAAGGACTGAACTCAGGGCTTGCATACAATAGGCAAGTACTCTTCCATTGAGTACATGTAGAAGTTTTTCCAAGACCACCTCCAAGAAAGTTAAAATCATTTCCATTATAACTATAAGAACTCTGATGCAACATAAATACTGAACTACTTGGGATCAAGATAAACAATTTCTCAATTATAACTTTAAAATTATAAGTATTAAGATGATACAGAAATGTGGACATGAATATATGTACCAACATATACACATATATATGTAAATATTTTACTGATGCTGAATGTCCTGTATATGTGTTGCTGTTATTGGTTGATGAATAAGGCTGTTTTGACCAATGGCTTAGCAGAGTAAAGCCAGGCAGGAAACCAGAACAGATATATATATATATAGAGAGAGAGAGAGTAAGTCGAGTCAAAGAGATGCCATGTAGCTGCCAAAGGAGAAAGATGCCAGAAAACCTTACCAGTAAGCCACAGCCTTGTGGTGATACGTAGATTAACAGAAAAGTGTTAATTTAACATACAAGAGTTAGCCAGAAATATGCCTACGCTATTGGTCATGTAGTGTTGTAATTGATATAGTTTCTGTGAGATTATTCAGGTCTGAACCATCAGGAAATGAACAAACAGTTTCTGCCTACATTTTACTAAATAGTAAATAGATAAACATACATGTTGATAATGATTTAAGTTGCATAAATGTTGTTAGCTCATACCATTAGAAAGGAGTTCAAAAGGCGGCTGGAGAGATAGCTCAGTGGTTAAGAGTTCTTGATGCTCTTCCAGAGGACTCAAGTTTTGTTCTCAGCACCCAGGAGGGCAGCTCACAGTCACTTGTAACTTCAGCTCCAAGCAACCCCACACTCTCTTTGGGCATCTGCAAGCAGACACACACACACTTAAAAATAAAACTTTTATTTAAAAAAGAAAGGAATGCAAATGACTTTAAAAGGCTCCATTTGTAGCAGAGTAAGTAGGTGTGTTCTTAGGGCATAGTAAGTATGAAAAATTAAATGATCGTTTCTGCTATCAAATTATCCATTGCTTTGAGATCTTAGCTTCAAATTTGGGTGTAGACGTTAATTTCAAGGTCTTGGTGTTTCCTGTAGTTGAAGACTGAAGAGGTCTCAAAAGTAGAGAGGCCAGATCAAGATGTTTACCTAATACTTTCCAGCTCTTGTCTCATTAAAAAAAAATGGGAGTGAAAACAAAGAAAAATTTAAGTATTGAAAGAAAAGTTTATTCCAGAGAAAAATGACACACAGAGGAGCCAGTACTGGTTCCTTAAGAGGGTCCCACTGTGTGGAATTGTAGGTAACTTTTCTCATGGGGATGCTTTCATGGAGGAGTGATTCATGAGTTGAGGTTGTGAAAGGGCAGAGCATTTCAAGAACTGGTCAAAACTTGCCCAGAACGAGGGCATTGCCCTTTTCTGTCCTTCCATGGGATTTGGGAGCGCGGCAAGGCCTCAGGGGCATGACCTGAACAGGTACTGTAGTGAGGCTGGAGATGCAGAGACACCATCATGGTGACACAGAAGGCAGTCAGCAGCTGTCTGGGTGGGTAGGTTTGGGCTGGTCTTGCTGTGATGTTCCATTGTATCAGTCTTTAGCTACTTCACGGTGTGCCTGCTGTTTCCATGTGAAAATAGGATGCCTTATTAGTGCCTACAACTGGGATCGGACTTTAAATCCTTCATCAGTGGATCCGATGACTTGTGAAACCAAACTTAGTCAACTTTTCTTGCCACTTTACAGTGTCAGCCTTATTTTGGCTTTAGCAGAACCAAGCTATCTTCTAAGAATTCATTTTTCTCTTCTGCGTATTCTTCCTGGTAAGTCATAATTCTATGTATTTGGTAAAATAATCATCTACATAGCAACCAGCTAGAATACCTCAAAGAGGACAGGGACTTTAGGAAATGGATAAACCACAGAAACAAGTGAATAATAAAAATATCATATTTCTTATTCCCAATAAGAATAGAAATAATATTAGGATAAGAATGTATGCTATTGAAAAAAGCTGCTATAGGTTTTGGGGTAAGCCCAAGCTCCACCTCTTCAGTAGAGCACTTATAAAAGGGCCAGCGGGGCATAAGCAGATGACCGCAACTCTGCTTGTACATACTCCAGTTGTACAGAAGTACACCAGATTGTGCATTGGAAAGAAGTGTCCAGGTATATGTAAATTATAATGTGTAGTAAGCTCCAAAGGTAGCTTTATTTTTTATCCCCCCCAAAAAAAAATCTCAAGAGTAGCTAGAAGAAATTCAGGCTTTTGAAAAATTGGTTAACACAAAAAGGACATTCATGTGTGTCATGTTTCTCTGTGTAAAGCATTTCTGGATATGTAGGAAATCCAGAATAATATGAGTAGAGTTTGCTTATGGCATCTGTATTTTGAGTCGAGCATTACTTAATACTCAATAGATGACAGCATGAAGCCACTCCTCAACATGAGCAGTCTGCATTGACTTCATTTTCTTGAGGTCTCCTGGTGAGCTACACCTATGAGATGGTCTCTCGGCAGAACAACAGTCACTCAGTCAGCCCTAAGAAAAACAGATCAGGAAACCTGTTTGGATGGTTTTGTCTTCATGGTAGTGTGACTTACATAGGGCAAAAGCCTGAAGATTCTAAGATCTTTGAAAAACATCAGACATGCCTATGCAGTCAATACCCAAACCAAGATGGAACCATGGACCACATTTACATTGTCAAAAAGGCTTCCCTCATGTTTCATTTTTTTCCAGCTCACCCTGACCAATGTAGCCACTGTTCAGCTTGGTTTCATCTTTGATCAGTTTTATCTGTTTGAATCATAAAAGTGGAATTATATAATTATATCATTTTGTATCTGTCTTGTTTCGTGCAATACATTTTGAGACCCATCTGTGTTAGTAATCTCTTCCTTCCTTTCTATGGCTAAATAGCATTCCACAGTGTGAACAGACCATAGTCATTTATTTCTGGTGATGATTCACTTGCAGTCAGTTTATATAAAGTAAGATGGAAATCTTAAGCCAGCCTCCCTCCATGACCTCCTTTCTCATCCGATTATCAACATTTTATGTAACTAGGAATAAGATAAAATCAAAATCCCCTAATTCAGAATGACAGAAAAAGCCAAATGTGGGAATTTTATCTTTTGTCAGAGTAATGAGTTTCATTGCATTCGTATTTGCACCTGAGCCATTGCTGCAGAGATCTCTCCTGACTGCTCCAGTGAATGAATCTATGGGATTCCAGCTCACACTCCACTTATTTCAGGGCTCCTGTGAGGCAAGTTTTGCAAGGCAGATAAACTTTGACTCGGGCTGTCCTCCATCCCTGTCTCCTTTGGGTATCTTCTTCTTTCTCAGGACCTCCTTGGGAACTGCTGTCATGATTCCAATCTCAGGTGGCCTTGACCCCAGCTGGCTGTGGCAGAGGGAACTTGTCTTAATAAGCTAGTTCTAGAGGTTAGGTAATAGCAGCGTAAGGGTTGTTCCCTGCCAGAGGAAATTTATATTTTAAAATGGGGATGCTGGGGTAAGCAGCACATAAGATTTAGTCAATAAATGTTGTCTCCATTCTGCTGAAAGTTGAAGTTATGATATTTAAAAGTAAAGTTAGTGGGTAAAGAAAGTGGTTTTCAGAACCAGAGAGACTTCGTGCCATCCACTGAACTCTGCAGGACTGACCCCACCAGCATGCCTCTTTGCTCTCAAATAAAGGCAAGCTGGTGGCTCTGAAGCCATCCAGACCAGTATTCAGGCACCTCTTAAACTTTCTCACTAAGGCCTCATTGTGGCTATGCGGTCCTTCACAGGCGGGGATAAACAGGCTTTGAAATGCCAGCTTATGTTACTTTTCTCGAGTTTGCCAAGTTACTCCCAAAGCTGACAGGGCCCCCTCCCCCCAATTACTGCAGCAGAGATGAGAAAAATGAAGAGGAGGAGAAGGACAAAAAGGAAGAGGTGGGAGAAGGGGCATATATCCTCATAGCAGGGTACCTGAGGCAATGAGTCCCATAGAGAATGTTCAGAGGTCTGCCTTGATCAGATCCCTGTGATCAGCCTGGCTGCTGCTTTGGGGCCTGCAGTCAGGGAACACACCTGCAGGAGGCAAGGAGCATGGTGAAACTAAACTCTCACTTCCTGGCCTGGAACCAAAGAGACAGGAGGAAAAAGAGACTGGGGTCCCATAGTCTCCTGTAAAGGCACACCTTGAGTGACAGAAAATATCCAAGTAGGCATCATTTCCTAAGGTTCTCATCACTGTGCTACAAGTCAGGGGACCAAACCTTTAACATGTGTCCCTTTGGGAGACACTATAGATCCCAATTATAGCAAGACCTTTGAAATAAGAGACGAGAGTTTGAGGTAGAGATTTTGAGTTTCAGAGCCTAGATTATCCAAACCAAGGTTCCTAAGGACTACAGGGTTCCCTTGCCCTGTGACATACTGACCTGAAAAATGAAGTGTTTCTCAAGTGACATGGAGAAAGGGAGAAGGAGGCTATGTGTTGGTCACTGTGAATGTCCCAGAGGAGTCACATCCGTCCCTGGCAAAGTCTGGTGAGGAAGGACCCTCTAATAAGTTTAGGGAGCCAAGACCAAATGAGAACCCACTGGCTCCATAGTTGAAGCTGACCAAAGAGACACCCCTGAAAGCCATTACCCACACCAGTACGACAGAACTGCAATGGTGGACAGTGGTGATGGCACAGGCAGTGTGGCAGAGAGAGCCTCAGGCCTGCCACTTAGGAGAGCATTTGAAACTCTTTGGCTACATCCGATGTCATGACAGGCATGGGCTTGATGCCTCTGTAGCTGCTGTATGATTGACACATTGCCAGACAAGTTATGCCAGGGGTGCTATATCAGATGGCTGCAGAGATCAAATTAAGATACTTAGATCACTTTGTTCATTAAACATGGGATGCCAAGGAAGTCTTGAGTGGGTATGCAAGGAGTGGATGAAGTCCTGAGTGGATATGTATTATTGACACGGACCAGTACCTAAGACCAAGAAAACTGGCCAAGCCTTCCTCTGTCCAAGGACAAGGCTTCTTGAGCGATTAACCAGTATGTGCAAAAACTAGCAACTGTGGCTTCCTGGTCCTGGATGACTGCACCTGAGATTGCTCACCCCAGCGACATCTGACTGCAACTAGTCGGTCCCTCTTTCTCCTTGTGTACATAATAAATAATAAGTACAGCGAATTCCCAGGTTGTCCCATCAACCTGTGCTGGGTGTGGCAATTAAATCACTTGAAAGCGCACATAGAGAAATGAGGAGCGAGGCAAGGTCCTCAGCAAAGGGCCTGGAAGGACAGAAGGACCAGGCCACCTGAAACCTCGACTGCTCGAGCAGTGTTTAAAAGCGCCCCATCAATTTTTCCTGCCAATGTTATGGCTACACGGATAAAGATGAGTAAAGAGGTCCAAGTCAGAAGATGCCTCAGAAAAATAAAAATGGGAAGGATTTAGCATATTGGCAGAGAGGGTAGATTCCACTGACTCGGGATACCCGGGTGAGAGGAATGTGTCTATTCACTTCTGCAAGGCAAGCATTATCTGCCTCACTTGAAGGCATTTGAGATTTGCTGAATTGTTTTTTGTTTTTTGTTTTTGTTTTTGTTTTTTTAAAGGCAGGGTTTCTCTTTATAGCCCTAGCTGTCCTAGAACTAGCTCTGTAGACCAGGCTGGCCTAAAACTCACAGAGATTTGCCTGCCTCTGCCTCTCAAGTGCTGGGATTAAAGGTGTGCACCACTCCCAGTGAAATATACATTTGGTTTTGTACTTTTTTCTTCTTTATTTTTCCTTCATGCACAAATGCTTTTTGTTTTCATTGCATGTGCTCCACCATTTATCCCTCCCAACTCCTCCAGGGTCTCCCCCTCATATCCTTCTCCCAATTTTATATATACACACACATGTGTGTGTGTGTGTGTGTGTGTGTGTGTGTGTGTAGCGATTTTCATTATGGCCTGGGGCAATCTACCAATGGCTCCACCTCTGCAGAACACTGACTTTCTTTCTGTTGGTAGCTGTTAACTGCCTATAACTTTTCAACTAGGAGCAGGACCTGGTGAGTATCACCCTCCTTTATCCTGGAAAGTACCAGATGGCTCTTTGGCAGGTCTACTGTCACATGCACAGTAGCTGAGAGCTCACAAGTGCAACTGCCTGTCATGTCCAGAAGACACTGTTTCATGGCCATCCTCCTTGACGCCCTGGCTGTTACAATCTCTATGCCTCCTCTTCCTCAATGTTCCCTGAGCTCTGTGGTGAATGAGTGTGATGCCAGCGTCCCATTTTGGGATAAGCACTCCACTGTTACTTATTCTCGGCTCTTTGACTGTTTGTGGTTCTCTGTGTTAACTTCCATTCACTTCCAACAGAAGCGCCTCTGAAGTGGGGTGAGAGCTGGACTGATTTATGTGTATGAGGATAAGCATTTAGATAGTTAGTAGATACTACATAGTTAGACACTACATTAGTTCAGCAAAATGATGATCTTATCCCCACCAACCCAGGGTCTATAACCTTTCTTGTCATAGGTACTTGGCCAAGTTTACAATACTGGGAATGAGTTCTCTCCTGTTGAGTAAACCTTACATCTGCAAAACATTCCTGCCACCAGCATACCAGTGAGCATATCTTGCCAGAAGAGTGACTGTGTTAGTACACAGGTTCATACTGAGTGATCCCATTGGTACCTTTTCTCTCCCGGCAGCCACCCAGCACCTTGAAGCATGAAATCTTGACCACTAGAGAAGAGGCCAACTTACTTTCTCCAAGTCCTAGGGCCAAATTGTGTGATGTCTTCAACAATAGGTTCCTACCCTCTTTGCATTTTTTTAGAGTCCAGAAGGATGTGTAAGCATAAAGTCTCACCCTGACCACCTCATCAGAGGGAATATTCTACCCTCTCTCCAGGCTTAGTTCTTCCTGACATTTGAGGCCTATACTTCTCTTCCAAGACTTGTCCTGTTAACAGGTTATCATTCAAAGACTGTCAAACAAGGATCAAATTATTACTCTTTTTCTTCCTCTGTCCAAAATGTTGGTGGCTGCTAGTTTAGTTATTTCCACGTTACTCCCTGATACACTCTGAACTAATCCTCATCAGCATTGGCCATCACCTCTGACTCCACCTGATACATAGTTCTGCAAAAGAGCAAAATGGCAGGGCTACCGAAGCTTCCCAGACTGTGCGCCAAGATGAACCTTCCTGTTTTAGGCTAACTCATAACCATGGAATGCTGACACACATGGACTCTTCCAGAAATGATTCTCCATTTGTGTCTTTATCCCGATTCTGTTGCATGACCTCAGGTCACTGATGCTAATTCTTCAATGTCTCTGACCTGGATGATTGAAGTAACATACTCAGTGCCTTCCCTCAGTTGATTCATACTCTAATCCAGGGGGTTTTGAATTTGAATGTATGTGATAATCACCCAGTAGATATCTTCAGAAGGATTTCTGTTCCCACCTATTCCTAATGTGTCTGATTCATCTGATAGGGAGGGAAGCCCAAGGGTATGCATCTCCAGCATGTTCCTGGGTGAGGCTTCTGCTGCTGGTCCAGGGCCACACTTCGAGAGCAATTGCTGGACTAAGTCCTTCTCTACACCAACACCAAACTCTGAAGCCTTGGCATCTAGTATTTTTCAGATTCAGATGTAAGATATGCCGTTTAAAACCAGGTTTATTGGTATGTACTATGGACACTTCAGAGCTTATCATCTAAGCGCACAATTCAATAACAGGTACGGGTTCTATGCCCCGTAGAAGTGTCTGCATCAATCAGGTAGCAACTTTGGGAAGCAGGCTTTGCAGCAGAGAATTCAATGTATATGAAAAGACTTGGAGAATGAATTATAAGACAATATTTGAAAAGGGAAGCAGATGGCACCTCTTCCCTAGACCCGGCCATTTCCATGCCAACTGAGCCCCTTCCCTGAGAGGGATGTCTGGAGCAGGATCCTTACTCACCATGGCAGTCACAAATGGAAAGCACTGGATCTCTGCAGGTTTGCAACCCATCCTGCTCATGTTTACTCTCATTTTCTGGTCTCCTGTAGATCTTCAAAACTGTTGCTGGAGGAAGGGTAGACTGGATGATGTGGTAATGGAGACAAACCTTGAAAATGCCACCCTGTCTGAAAGAAACCAAACACACAAAAGTCACTTATTGTGCAATCCCAGTCACAAAAATTGTCTTGATTGGGTTACTTACAATGACGGAAAATGGGTTAGTTAGTTGGGGTGGGCTTAGAGGATGGAGGGATGAGTTCTATAGTGAAAGGTGACAGGGTTTCTTTCCTGAGGCAAAAAATGTGTCAAGATGTACTGTGGCAAAATGATCATTGCTGTGGAATATTAGTTTAAGATGCTTTACATTGGTTTATGTTGTTGAATATTTGCTTAATGATGCAAAAGTGTGTTGCATTCTTTTATGTTGTATTTGTTTAACTCTGTAAAGCTCTGTTACTTTGCCTGCCTAAAACACCTGATTGCTCTAATAAAGAGCTGAATGGCCAATTGCTAGGAAGAAACAAGAAATAGGCAGGGCTGGAGGGCAGAGAGAATAAATAGGAGGAGAAATCTAGGGAAAAAGAGTGAGGAATGAGAAAAGGAGAAGAGGATACTAGGAGCCAGCACCCAGCTACCCAGCCAGTCACAGAGTAAGAAGGGAAGATATAAAAATAAAGAAAGGTAAAATTCCAGAGGCAAAACATAGTTAAAGAGAAACAGAATCATTTATGTTAGAAAATCTGGTTAGGTTCTAAGCCAGCAACCTCACTGGGACCAGGCCCAAGCCAGCAACCTCTGTGGGACCAGGCCAGAACCAGTGATCTCCTCAGGAGCATGCCCAGGCCACCTTCATGGGAACAGGCCCAAACGACCTCCGGGGTTACAGAGCAATCTCTGGGGGCACTGAGTAATATTCAGGAATGCCAAGCAACCTCCGGAGTGACTTGAACCATGGCCATGACTCCACCATAAGGAACAACCATCTGAAACTTGGATCCACTGGCACCTGGAAGATTGATCACCAGAAACACAGCCCCAACTATACCAATCAGAGGAAAAGATGAATAGACAAGGTAAGAGCACACTCAACGCCACAAAGAGTAATATGACATCAACAAAAACTAATGGTTTTACAACAGCAAGACTTGAATACCCCAATACAGATGAAGAAGAAGAAAAAGACCTAAAAAATAACTTTAGGAGAGTGTTTGAGGCCATTAAATAGAAAATAAAAAATTACCTCAAAGAAATGGAGGGAAAGACAAACAAAAAATTGGAAGAAATCAACAAATCCCTTAAAGAAAACCAACAAAAAGCAATCAAACAGGTGAAAGAAATGACTCAAGACTTGAAAATAAAAATAGAGAAAATAAAGAAAACACAAACCAAGGGAAATCTGGAAATGGAAAATATGGAAAAACTATCAGAAACCACAAATATAAGCATAAACAGCAGAACACAAGAGATGGAAGAAAGAATATCAAGCAATGAAGATTCGATAAAGGATACAGAATCATCAGTCAAAGAAAATGTTAAATCTAATAAAAACTTAACACAAAATATCTGGGAAATATGGGACACCATGGAAAGATCAAAACTAAGAATAATAGGGATAGAAGAAGAAGAAATCCAACTCAAAAGCACAAAAAAAATTTAACAAAATCATAGAAGAAAACTTTCCCAACCTAAAGAAATATATGCCTATGAAGACACAAAAAGCTTACAGAACACCAAATAGACTGGATCAAAAAAAAAAGTCCCCTCGCCACATAATAATCAAAACACTAAACCTACAGAATAAAGAAAGAATATTAAGAANAAAATCATAGAAGAAAACTTTCCCAACCTAAAGAAATATATGCCTATGAAGACACAAAAAGCTTACAGAACACCAAATAGACTGGATCAAAAAAAAAAGTCCCCTCGCCACATAATAATCAAAACACTAAACCTACAGAATAAAGAAAGAATATTAAGAAGTCCAAAAGAAAAAGGCCAAGTAACATATAAAGGCAGACCTATCAGAATTAATAAGTCCTTGTGTATTTATTTAGGAGTTGGGTGGCAGGTCCCCAAAGAGTTAAAAAAAAAAAGAAAGAAAGAAACTACAGATCATTCAGTCCCAAGGATGCTCAAACCTCCAAATTGTACACTGAGTCTATGATATAAAAATGAAATCTTAATTAAAACCCTTATAAGAAACCCATTATGAGTAGTTCTAAATCACATTACGCTTCATGTAAAAATTAACATAATACTTACCGAAATTCTGTTCCAGAAGGGCTGTACTATTGGTGGAATGGTCCAGTTGATATATTTAACTGGCACAGTTCAGAGTTTCCCAACAGCCACCTCAGATCATAGCAGGTCTTTGGATGTTGATAAATATAATACTTCTTTCTAAGAATAAAAATAATGAAATTTATAAATATTGTAATTTTTATTAATAAAATGATATGATTTTTATAAAAATAAAAACAAAGATGTGGGATTCACAGATTGATCATCAATATCAAATGTTCAGCCCTGAAAACGCACATACAAATGACTTTACACATACTCAGTTGGGTGTATTTTCATGTGTGTGTGTGTGTGTGTGTGTGTGTGTGTGTACATTCAGCAACAACAATAATAGAGGAGATCCTAAATTTGAAAGAAAGTAAGGAGGAGCATGTGGGAGGATTTGAAGGGAGGGATGAGAAGGAAGCAATGATGAATTTATACTATAACCTAAAAAAATAAAAGGAAATAAAAGCCATGTTTTTCAGGCTTGCTACAGTTAGAGTACTCTGAGCCCAGCAGGCAGATGACTTAGTGAATTCACAAGAAAAAGTTACTAAAGTCATTCCACCACGAAGCCTCTCGTCACAGAGTGTCCTGTACAATCTGTCTTCCATGACATGAGTGCTGGCAATGCTGGTGTCAGGTCTTCATCTCAATGAGGAGCCTAGAAGCAACCAACCAGGCAACACCTCCCACAGGTC
Organism: Bramus lutescens; assembly: GCA_001685075.1. NCBI lineage: Eukaryota > Metazoa > Chordata > Mammalia > Rodentia > Cricetidae > Bramus > Bramus lutescens. The sequence goes on along the minus strand of LOEQ01000552.1, from coordinate 412,664 downwards.
CTCACACAACCCTAATATTTTCAGTCACAAGTTGGCATCCATTTCTGAAATTCAGTGACAGCTGAGTTGGAAAATCAGTCTTCCCAAGTGCTTGCTGCAGAACACAAATTCATTCCCCACAGCCCACATAAAAATTGAGGGCTGGGGCGCTGGAGAGATGGCTCAGTGGTTAAGAGCATTGCCTGCTCTTCCAAAGGTCCTCAGTTTAATTCCTGGCAACCACATGGTGGCTCACAACCATCTGCAATGAGGTCTGGTGCCCTCTTCTGGCCTGCAGACATACACACAGACAGAATAAATAAATAAACATTTAAAAAAAATCGAGGCGTGGTGGCATGCTTGTAATCCCAGCACTGGGGAACCAGAGCTAGGAGGTTCCCTGTGACTTATTGGCCAACCAACCATGCTTAACCAGTGAGTCCCAGGTCCCAGTACAAGACAGTCTCAGAAAACAAGGTGGGGCTGGGGAGGTGACTGGGCATGGAAAAGCACATCAGGCATGCCTGATGACCTGAGTTTGATATTGGCACACATCTCTGATTCCAGCACTCCAACAAGAGATGGAAAGCAGAAACAAGAGCAGTGGCTGCCATAGCAACAGAAACAAGAGAAACGCTGCCTCAAAACAAGGTCAAAGGTGAGGATTGACTTCCAAAATGCTATCTCCATAAGTGTGCTGTAACACTGGTGTATCTGTTCTCTCTTTTCTCCCATATCTCCCTCTCTCCCTCTCTCCATTCCCTCTCTCTCTCTCTCTCTCTCTCTCTCTCTCT
>LOEQ01000552.1:387387-408021 GCA_001685075.1 Bramus lutescens | reverse complement strand
CCCTTACTCCACATCCTCTCCAGCATAAGATATCATTAGTGTTTTTGATCTTAGACATTCTGACAGGTGTAAGACGGGATCTCAGACTTGTTTTTATTTGCATTTCTCTGATAGCTAAGGATCTTGAACATTTCCTGAAGTATCTTTAGGCCATTTGGGATTCTTCTGTTGAGAATTTTCTGTTTAGTTCTGTACCCAATTTTTTAATTGGGTTATTTAGAATTTTAGTGTCTAATTTCCTGAGTTCTTTATATATTCTGGAGATCAATCCTTTGTTTGATGTGGGTTTGGTGAAGGTATTTTCCCATTCAGTAGGCTGTCATTTTGTCCTGTTGACCATGTCCTTTGCTTTACAGAAGCTTCTCAGGAGGTCCCATTTATTTATTGTTGCCCTCAGTGTCGGTGCTACTAGTGTTATATTTAGGAAGTTGTCTCCTGTGCCCATGCATTAAAGACTACTTCTCACTTTCTCTTCTATCAGGTTCAGTGTGGTTGGATTTATATTGAGGTCTTTAATCCATTAGGACTTGAGTTTTGTGCATGGTGATAGATATGGCTCTATTTTCATTCTTCTTACATGTTAACAACCAGTTATGCCAGCACCATTTGTTGAAGATACTTTCTTTTTTCCATTGTATGATTTTAGCTTCTTTGTCAAAAATCAGGTGTTCATAGGTGTGTGGATTAATATCCAGGTNCTCTTCTATCAGGTTCAGTGTGGTTGGATTTATATTGAGGTCTTTAATCCATTAGGACTTGAGTTTTGTGCATGGTGATAGATATGGCTCTATTTTCATTCTTCTTACATGTTAACAACCAGTTATGCCAGCACCATTTGTTGAAGATACTTTCTTTTTTCCATTGTATGATTTTAGCTTCTTTGTCAAAAATCAGGTGTTCATAGGTGTGTGGATTAATATCCAGGTCTTCTATTTGATTTCATTGTTCAACCTCTCTATTTTTATTCCAATACCAAGCTGTTTTCATTATTGTATCTCTGTAATAGAGCTTGATGTCAGGGATGGTGATGCCTCCAGAAGTTCCTTTACTGTACAGGATTGTTTTGGCTATCCTGGTTTTTTTGTTTTTCCATATGAAGTTGATTATTATTCTTTCAAGTTCTGTGAAGAATTGTGTTGGGATTTTGACAGGGATTGCATTGAATCTATAGATTGCTTTTGGTAGGATTGTCATAAAATGGGTTTCTTAATGTCTATAATGTATCAGCTTACTTACTTTTGATTTCAAAGGAGTTTATGATGAGGAATAAATTTCTTTACAAAAACAACCCACCTTGAATGTTTCTGCATAGTCTAAATATTGCTAGATTTTCCTAATAGTTGTAAGAAACCTATTTCTGTGGTGCTTCCTGTCCTCTCACAGGCAATCACCCAAACTAGGTACAGTCACCTGACTCCTGTTAACCTAACAGTAGTTACAGGAGTGATGGATGTCCACCCCATGAGGAACACTTGAAGATTTAATTGTCTTGCATTCTCTCCCAGACCTGTGATCCCTGATTGTTTGTTCTGATTGGTGTCCCTAAGAGAGGGACAGTGAGGCTAAAGCAGCTAGGACTGCTGGGCCCACACAAAGGGAACTAATATGCAGGGACACTCACATGTGTTTCTTTAAGCAATAACAGATGAGAGTCTTGATCTTTCCAGCACAATCTAGCCTCATGAATACTACCTTCTCAATCCAGTAAATCTCATTTTTTAAAATTTATTTTTCTGGTCCATAGACTTTCTCATCACAGAATTATCTACAATCAGTATCCCTATTAATATTTCCCCCTTTCCCTTTGTGTTGTCATTCCTTCCTGCCTTCCTTCCCTACTTAGTAAGTTCCTTTACTGTACAGGATTGTTTAGGCTTAAAAACTAGGGTTTTTAAGCAGGATAGTCCAAAGGTCACCTTTTGGACTCGCAGATTTACTGTATGCGTCGGGATTTAAGCAAATATGTAAATACATGAAGAACTATGGAGCCAGGTTTCCTGATGTCTGATATGAAAAAGTGGAGCAATTGTGTTTCCACTGAACTGGAGGTATGGTTAGGAACTCACATCGAATATTGATGCTTCTGTCTTGGGTCTACACACTGAGTCCCCGGAAGCGGTAATAGGCCAATAGCAGTCAGCATGCCAAGCATGCAGATTTGTGGAAAAACATTATCTACCAGTGGAGGAGAGAAGGCCTCAGAAAGCACTGACTGATGTTCAGGCTGCAGCCCCGGAAGCATGGCTGGTTTGTCGTTTTTAAGTGTGGAGGCAATTTGACACTGAGATGTTGAGGCATAAAGAAATTCTCATAACACGATGGGGCATGTCAAAATGACACAAAACCAACTGGGCAGTGGTGGCGCAAACGCCTTTAATCCCAGCACTCGGCAGAGAAGGGTGGATCTCTGTGAGTTTGAGGCCAGCATGGTCTACAAGAGCTAGTTCTAGGACAGGCTCCAAAGCCACAGAGAAACTGTGTCTCGCAAAAACCAAAAAGACACAAAACTCAGTTCAAACCACTGGGGATACTAGGAATATGTAATCATCAAAGTAAATGTGATAGGGATTGATTGTAATTGAATAAAATATGGAAACAATGCAGATTTAGGAAAGGAAGGGAATGATGAGCAAGTCCTCCATGCATGCCAGTGTATGCCAGCTACTGAAACAATAGAAACAGAAAAACCACCATTTGGCAACAATCATATTAATAATTAGCTCATGCAAGACACACCAACAAATGCCAAAATTTGCAGACAAAATTTAGAAGACAAGTGGGATAGTTACCCAGATCCAAAATATGTTTGCATAAAAGGCCTATTCATTACAAAGGAAAGGAATTCCTTTCTCATGCAGCAGCAACCCAGCAGAAACCACGTGGATCAAGTGTAGCATTAACTGGAACACCATCAAATTCAAATCAGGAGGTGCACATAGACTGCCAGAAACATTTCCATTGTCTTAGATCGTTCTGCCAAAGATGTATGAATAACCTGACCTATAAAGGAACAGCAGAATCCCCTAAGCCAAGTAACATTCTTGAAGGTAACTTGCCCATTATCTTAGAAAATGTTATAGTCATGAAAGTCAGGGGAAAATCATGGAATTTTCTGGACTGAAGAATTGTGACAGACAGCATGTAGATCTGTGTTAAATTGTTTTACTAAGAAAGGCATTATCGGGGTAACTGGTAAAATCTAAATGTAGTCACGGATTGTACCCATTAGTTTTTTGTCAACTTAACACAAGCTAGGGTCCTCAGGGAAGAGGGACCCTCATCGGAGAAAATGCCTCCATCAGATTGGCCTGCAGGCAAGTCTATGGGGGTATTTTCTTAATTGGTGATTGATAGGGGAAGACCCAGCCCCCTGTGGATGGTGCCACCCCTGGGTAGGTGTCCTTGGGGTGTGTAAGAAATCAGGCTGTGCAAGCCAAGAGGAGCAAGCCAGCAATCAGTGTTCTATAGGAATTCTTTGAACTGTTTTTGCAATGTTCCGATAATTTTGAAATTGTTTCTAAGATTTTAAGAGTCTCACTGGTACAATTTGTAATGCTTTTTGTAGACTTTCATTTTGGGACCTATTGTAAACCGAAAAATTACAGTAAGTTTGCGAAGATCCTCCTTACATGGAGTGACGTTGGTGTTTACCTACTAATTTTGAGGCAGGGTTTCACTCTGTAGATCAGGCTGTTCTCAAACTCATGATTCTCTTGCCTCAGCCTCCCTAGTGCTGAGGTTACAGGCACACATCTCCATACCTGAAGTTTCTTGATTTCTAATGAAGTACCTGAATCTAAGAATCCTAACTTTTTAAAGTTACTTATATTTGTCTTCCGTATTTAAGGCTTCACAATTGTTCGGTATTTTCAGAACACAGAAGGTATGCTAATATGTATATGGGAATACATACAACATATTATTTACATGCATAAATATATAATTTACAAAGACGTTGTCTTCAGTTGAGTCTCTGGTTATGTGAATGGATATCCAGCGTGTAGGGTAAAAGGTCAGAGCCCACTTCCAGGTTTGAAAACCTATCAAAACCCACCAATGCCTGAGCTTGAAATTCCACCAATCTCTACCCTAAAAACCTCCACCCTGGAAAACTTCTCCCCAAGAAACTTTACATAAGTCTTGTCTCCTACTCAGTTCCCTGATGCTTCTTGTTCAAGAAGGGGCAGCCATCCTCTTGTGTCTTTCTCAATAAATCTCTTGTGTGAGGTTTGTTGTGTGGTGTGCCTTTGTGGTATTCCTCGGCTCCCCGAGACTGCCAGGAAACCTTTCCCCTCAGAGCTGCAGCACTTCCATTGGGGGGGGGTCCTTCCCCTCGGAGCTGCAGCACTTCCATACCCCCCAGAAGGGGAGCCTCGACGTCGACTTCCATTGGGGGGGGTCTTCCCCTCGGAGTTGCAACACTTCCATGGGGGGGGTCTTCTCCCTCGGAGCTGTTGCTCTCACGCAGAGCACATGCCAGCAGCCTATCACTCAGGTAATTTTTAAGTTCAAAGTAAAAATGGAAAAAGACTCCAAACAATGAGTCTTTTCTTCACAACTAACACCTTAATTATCTCTGTAATGGCTCTCTCCAAATACTGTCCGGTTCTGAGCCCCTGGGGATTAGAATCTCATCATATGACTTGTGATGAACTATGACTCAGCACAGTACATTACTGCCTGGATTAGGCCCTTCATCAATAATGACATCTACTTTAAAGAAATGAAAGTCTTTCCAGGGCAAGGATTTCTAGTAAAAGTTTCAGAGGCATGTGAACTACTTCAGGGCTGGAGAAATAACTTCTTTGCTCACTAATTCACGAGTTGATTGAGTGTGTGCACAGTGTCCTGAGAGATCAACATAGCTGAAATTCTAGTTCAGGCTATAACTTCCATGGATTTCCTTGCTTTTCTTCTTCCTTCCTTCCTTCCTTCCTTCCTCCCTCCCTCCCTCCCCCCTCCTNCCTCCTCCTCCTCCTCCTTCCTTCCTTCCTTCCTTCCTCCCTCCCTCCTCCTCCTCCTTCCTTCCTTCCTTCCTTCCTTCTTTTCTTCCTCTTCCTTTTTCCTTTTCTTTTAAAGTCAGGATGCAGCGGATCTTGAGGAGGTATCTGTCCTGTATGGTAGACATTAAAAATAGCCCTGTCTAGTCAAGATAAGTCCCCATCTCACTCACAATCTCATGGCCACAATTCCTAGAGAAGCAGGATGGCATTGAAGATCATGGCTTTGAGAAATGCCCCTCCCCAGACCCAAATCATTATAAGGAAAAGCTGTGGTAAATAATAATACACAGCAGAGCATAGAATGTGACTTGGCCACAGCTCTCAAAAAATAATAATGGGTAATCACTTTGTATATGCATTATATATATACATGCATATGTATTGCATAATATATAGGATATATAGAGAGTGGGTGTAAAATTCACTCGTTGCAATATTATTTATACTATACAAAGATTAAAAATGAATTTATTGTTCACCATAAGGGAGTGGTAAAATAGCATTGCCATATGCATATGACAGAAAAATATGTGACATGCAAGAAAATTCACTGCTATTTTTGATAATGGCAAGTTAAGTTATTCTGACCAATCCTCACATAGAAAGCAATGTAAGATGCTGTAATATATCACACACACACATATGACAAATGAAAAAGGCCTCCAAGTAAGGAAGAAGACAGAGAGGGGGAAAACTTACAAATTCATTGGTTGGAGGTAAGGAAAGAAATCAAAACTCACAACAGGTAAAGAATATAATAGAACCCCGCAATAAGAAGAGCCAGGGTGACGTCAAATCTCCTAAAACCGACGCTAACCCACCTCAGTAGAATGCAAGGGAAGTCCTTAAGGCAGGCTGAGGTAGGGGAACTCCAAACTGGGATGAGTGTGTCTTTTAACTCCGAAGTAGTAATCTTCACAGACACTTTTCCTCCAACTAACATCAAATGTGTGTGTCAAAACAACCTTATGCCATGAATTTGTTAAGGTGATAATCAAAGGGAAAGCAGAGCTTATCCATGTGGCAAGGGCAAGGAGCCTTACTCTAGAGGGTGGCTCTTCACCAGGGGCCTCAACACACCTCCTCATACAGCTTTTCCAAGGCAATGAGAAACACACAGCCCAAAAGAAGCAAAAGTCTTATTTAGGGCCTCATGAGAAGCAGAGCAGAAACAATAGAAGGCAGGACAAGACTCACACATGGTGGAGATGCTGGAATTATCAGATATAAGCTTAAAAATGTTGGAAATTATCTTGGGAGAAAAACTTAAATTAAAAAAAGTCTAAAAATAAAACCAGTAACTCACATTGCAAATCCAATATTAGAATTGAACAGTAGCATAGAACAAACATCCACAACACAGCAAGAGAAAAGATGAGAAAGATTAAGAAGTACAGACTATAGGATAACAATTGATACATACATATATATAATTATAAATATTTTCAGTGTGCTGTAAGTAAAATCTTATGTAATTCTCACTATAGTAATTTTCAGATAAAAGTCTAGTTTGATTCTATAGGAAAAAATGATAACTCATTATCAGCTGACCCTACCGAGTCCTTGCATGGCTTCCATGGATTGACCTGCCTGGGACAAAAATGAAGAAATGACAGACACGTGGATGGAAAGTTGGGGCTGGGTACTGTAGGCTTTCTGGTGGAGAAACCACAGCACCTGGAAAGCTCAAAGTGTTTATTATATACAGTCAAACAAAACAAAGAGGTGGGGTAATGGAATAGAGCTGAACAAGGAGGCAGGGTCTGTGGTATGTAGCTGGATCTAAGGGACAGGTGTAGCTAATCTTGGTAGGAGCTGTTTCTGTTGTGAAGGGGTCTTCAGGCAATAAAATCTGTGGGGAGAAGGTATGGCGAACATTTTCTACACACACTGTCAGTACTTGCACTCAGACCCCAAGTAAGGGCTTTGCCATCTGTTTGAGCCTCATCCAGGGTGGGGGGGCTTTGACATTTTCTTAGTGGCTGTTCTATTGCTGTGGAGAGCACCGTGACCAAGCAAACTCATAAAAGAAAGCATTTAATTAATGGGGGGGGTTGCTTAGAGTTTCAGAGGTTTAGTCCATTATCATCATGGTGGGGGTACAGTGGCAGACAAGCACGGTGCTGAAGAAGTAGCTGAGAGAGCTACATCCTAATCCACAGGCAGAGAGGGAGGGGGAGACACACTTGGCCTGGTGTGAGCTTTGGAAACCTCAAAGTCCATCCCAGTGACGCTTCCTCCAACAAGGCCACACCTACTAATTCTGCTAATTCTTCTTAAATGGTGCCACTACCTGACGACTAAGGGTTCAAACTCTGTGCCTATGGGACCATGCTCTTATATTTTTAGTTGTGAGTCTAGCCTTTAATGGATGAGCCATCCCTCCAGGACCTATGAGACCATTCTCATTCAAATCACCACAGCGTTTTCCATGGGTCTGAGGCTAGGATCCTTGACATGGTTATTGTCCTGGCAACAGCACACATCTGAAGACTTCACACGCTCAGGAGTTCCTCCACTTCCTAGAGACCCCATGCGAAGAAATTCTGAAGACCATATTGTAATTAGAATGTTAGTAAATTCAGATGGAAGGTTGGGGTGTGAGAAGCTGTCCGATACAAGAGAAGGGAGAGAGAATGTCCGCTGGAGGGAAGAGGGGTGATGGTATAAGGTAGGGATAAAGCAGAGTTGTATGAGCCAGCTTGAAGTAATGTCTCCCCCACCCCCCTACCCCTGCCAAACACAGACTTCAAGAGAAAACTGGCAGGCACTTGAATGCAGAATTAGTCCTACTAACACTAAACGCATCCACAGAGATGGATTATAGGGCACAATTACGTCAATTTATAGACATGAAGGAAGTGGCCAGTTAAAAAACCTGCACTAGGGTGACAAAGGTGACAGATCTAGAAATGCCTTTGCAGACATGCCAGAGGTTTGTCTCCTTGGGGATTCTGGAACTTGTTAAGTTGGCAATCAGTACTAAATACCATGGCAACCTGATTTTAATTCCATCTCATGGATGAAAAAACTGAGGCCCAAGGAAGTAAAGTAACATGTCGAAGATCACAGGGCTACTGCGTGGCAGCCCTGGGATTCAGAGTCAGGAATTCTGGCTTCGGAGAACACATGCTTATGAGCTACATGTCGCTACATTTGCTCCATTATACTCACATGTAATTTCTATTCTCCAGATATTACAACCCCTTTTCTATTGCTTCTGTTACCTCTGATCACACACACACACACACACACACACACACACACACACACACATTCACACACCTCCTTACTTCTGCTCTTCATTCAAAAACCGACTTGGTGTCTATACTATGTAATGAACAGCCCTCAGGAGCCTGCATCCCAGAGGGGTTATGACAGCATGTAAACAGATGCTCGCATGTATGTAAATTCCCTAGTGTTTGTAGCTCATATGCCTTTAGTATCTCAGTAACGCTTCAGAGTATGCATAGGTCAAAAGGATAATTTTACTTATTTTCTTAGTTTCAAATAACTTAAAAATCATCATTTATAAATATTTGAAAGTTGTTTATATATTTTCCTCAAAAATGAAAAAAATTCTTTTTTTTGGAGGGGGCAGACTTCTTGTTTCATTTTGTTTTGTTTTAGAATTTTTTGTCTTATAGGTGTTATACCCAGATCCATGAAGTCCCCAAAAACCAACAAGGAGACCAAGTCCCATATGTAAAAGCAAAGAACCTTTATTTTACACAAGTTTGCAATCTCGGTCTCTCCGGGTGTCCAAAGTATTGGAATAATCAGAAAGCCCTGAGCTCAGTAAGAGTTGGGTTTTTATAGTAGTATAGGTGGGGGTGAGGGATTTCTAAGGTTCAGGACCCCTGATTGGCTGACATTTGTCTAGGGGTATCCTGGTGAATGTGTGCTGGCAGGTGATCCTGTCTACAGTGGTTGGAAAGTTAGGCATTTCCTTTGGATGGTCTGTTCTTGTGTGGTGCCTGGGTAGTCTCAGTTTGACCAGGAAGGACGTTGGTCCATAACGGAGTCCCACTTGATGACTCTCTCAGGCCTCCATTAAGCTTATCATGGCTGGCTGGGCCCCACTATTCCTATTAATCTTATCATGGCAGAGTCCTATCCTTCCCCCTTCACAAGCACTGATGACAGAACCCAATCATGGGTCCTGCTTGCCCATGGTTTTAAGGAGGTATTATTGGGACCTAAGAACCATTAGCTAACAAATGTTTCCAGGGCAGTGGTCAGTCTGTCAGGCCCTATAGCTCTAATCTTTTGAGTACAACCAAATTGTAATTATAATCCTGGATGTCCTCTTTGGTTCTGTGGTTCTGCATAAAGAACCAAAGTGTCTTTTTATTGTAAGACCATTTTAGTCAATAAATCTATTGATTGACAACTCTGGGCCTGTTTTCTAGTATATCAATGGGCACTATAGGTAGTCATTTTCTTCCCCATGTCAGGAAGTTCCCCTTTTCTCAACCTTCCAACCTATTCTGGGCAGGGAGCATGGGACAATGTGTTCTTTTCTGCAACTACTTCAAGCTGACTTTGGGGCATTGTCATCAGGGTCCAAGTAGGCTGAAAGACTAGCCTCATCAGAAGCATCTGGGTCACAGACTCCATTGAAGGGACAGGGAGCATTCACATCAGCTGGACTGGTCGACATCAGCTTTCAGGAAGTCTAGGACTCACCGCCATTCAGAGCAGGTTGTAGTCAAAACTGATGCTTAGATGCATCTGCCAGCAAAATGGAAGCCTATTGAGATAAGTTTAAACTAGGAACAGAAGTTAAATTGTATGTACTTAAAGGAAAATAATACATTATTGAAATCCATATTGTAGAAAAAGAGCAGATAATGAGTATCTGTAAACAGGAGCAATAGACTCATACCTTTGAGTCCTAGCATAAACTACAGATTTTGGTTAGAAGCATGTATATTTTTCTGCTTCTAACCATGTATGGATTGGATAGAGATGCCTTCGGCCTGATGAGAAACACCTTTCAGTTCATAAATAAATGGCAACTACAAGAAATCTTAAATACTGAGCTTGTGAGCTAAACAGTAAGTAGTCACTGTTCTATAAGCTTATTAGAACTATACCAGTGAAAAAATCAGAAACATGTTCCATATCTTAACCTGTAAACCTGTATTTACATCTTAAGTTATTCTTTAGACCACCAAATCTTATAAACTTTTATATTCTCAGACCTTAAAACATTTTAAGAGACTAGTAGGTTTAGAAAAAACAAAGCTTGATATATATATAAACAAGCTGGCTATAGCTCTGTGGAAGGATCTGGGGATCTGGATACCTTTTGCTGCTAAATTAACATTATTATAGCTCTAGCCATTAATACTATCAGAGATCCCAGAAGGATAAATAAAGTGTATCTGAATACAGACCAAGTAGTTTCCAAATCTATTAAAAATGAGAGGGACCAGAGCCCATATATAGTTAGTCATACCCAGGTCTCCATAGCATTGGAGGCAGAAGTATCCAGAACAGCAGTCTTACAGTCTTAGCCAGGCCCATAAAGTGAATATTTTTTCCTGTGGAAGAGGGGCATGGAAAAGACTGACCTTATTTTGTCTAGGTAAAGTGGTGCAATCAATTCTCCAATGTCCTGCTGTTTGTCCACAGTCTGGACTGGGTCCTGGCAGCAGAAGTAGCACTGGGGCATCTCGCCCAGTGGTCAGCATCGTCGTAATCCAAGTGGAGATATCATGGAGTTCCATAATCTTCTTTGGAGATCTGGGGTTACTGCTAGGATCTCAGAGTCTCTGTCTAATATAATAAGCTTTTAAATCATTATTTTAAATGCCATATTCTGCAGATCTCTGAAGTATGAGGGCTGCCTAGGTNGTCTCTGTCTAATATAATAAGCTTTTAAATCATTATTTTAAATGCCATATTCTGCAGATCTCTGAAGTATGAGGGCTGCCTAGGTATATCTAATTATACACAAACTTTGTTTCTCATTACTTGTTTTAAATTTGACTTTGAAAACATATACAGGGACCTAAATAAGGCTTATCCCAGTAATTAATTATATTAGTACTTTAAGGATGACTGACTAACTTGTATTTCCTAAGAGTCTATAATAAGTTAGCAGCTTCCATAAAACTAAAACTACACTCTGTCAGGTTTAGCTTTAAAAAAAATAATGATTTTGAGTTGAAGCCAATAAAGAGTCATTCCGAGGGTAAAAACAGAACAAGTTTGTATCCAGCAGTTAATGCTGCCTCTTGAGAAGGCAGAGGAAGGTCCCAGGGAGAAATGAGAACAGGAGGGAGCCTAGGGGGCTAACATAGTTCTAAGATACTACAGCCAGCCACAAGCTAAGGAAGAGTCACAAGTTCACTTTAAGGAGAGTGATGTCCTTTTTAGGGAGTAAGAATTTTCTCCAAGCAACCTGAGGGAATTGGAGCTTTATCTGAATGCCTGACCTTGGGAAAAAGAATTTTTGGTTCTATCTTTGTTAAGTATGAGCATTAGAAAACAACAATTTTTCAACTGAAGTTCCTCTCAGTATCAATACAAAAATTTATGACTCAGTTTATCCAAAGAGCTTAAACCCAACAAAATTAGCAAAGACAATGAATAGACCTTGAACAAGGAAATACATTTTAAACCATTAGTTAATATTTTAATGTTATGACTTTTTAATATAGTTTTCCATGTTACAAAATTTTTTCCATTGTTATTTTACAACTTCAGTTGGGCCTATGTTGTGAATCTCAATCCAAACATCTGACATGCAGGTGGTCCTAGGCTACCAATGTACAACCCCCAAAAGCTTGAGATTCATGGGCTTAAATGCTGTTCCAAACCCTCTATCAAACTGCCTAGGTCATTGTCTTCTACATCTCAAGAAATGAACATTTCTGTTTCTGGTTAGCTTTTGGTGGTTATGGCTCTGACCCTAATTTTTAGCCTTTTATTTTAAGTTCAAATATTAACAATATAAAACATTTTATAAGCACAGATGTCCCACAGCCTTATAAGTTTATTTAAAACTTTTTTCTAAAAAATTAAAATCTCTTTAAATGTCTTCCTGTAGTATCAAAAATTAAGTACTTCTTTGGTCTCATCCTCGACAGCATATACATAGCCTGTCTTTTAGATCTCAGCCTGCTCCATTTCACTGTAGCTGGTACTTCTGGTGACTGTCACCTGGCACTGGCATTTCTAAAACTGTTAAGGTTCATTCTTGCAACTGCACATTCCTTGGGACTCTAGTCCTGCCATATATTTGTAAACCTCAGCTGTTTCCTATAATCCCTTTGTCTTTATAACCATTATCACCTGGGTGACCCTTAAATTAACAAAGCCTAGCTGGCAGAGCAAGATACATTTTTGAGTATAAAAACATTGAGGTGCACCTTTAATACTTTAAATCATACATACATATAAAACCTTGTTTTAGAATGGGACATGAGTCATCGTGTAAAAATCTATCCCAATCCAAACTATCCTGGAGATTTGTTAGGCCCACTCTACATGGTCACCTTTAATCAAGATCATGAGGCATCCTTTTTAGTTTTTTTTTTAATTTGACTCTAGCAAAACGGCAATCCAAAATTTAAAATGGAATCACGCCTTATGGTCTTTTAAAAATTACCCATGTATAGATTTTATGTCAGCAATTCCCAGTGTTACTAATTAACTTTTAACTCGTTTTATTTTAATTTTAACAGATTTTTTTTACCATATCTGACAAAATAAACTTATAAATCTGAAGCTACAGAATGTTCACATAAACTAAGTCCAAATTTTTTGACTTGCTCCGCTTTGTTTTCTCATCATTGTGTTGAAGCTCAGAGTGAGAGAGTGTCAGAGGAACCTTTTAAATAAAACATGGTCTAACAAAGGAAGAGCCATAATCTAATTCTAGAGCCAGATTTTCAATAAAAAAGCATATAACAGTTTTAACACTATCTATACCAAAAAGCCATCTGAATTTTTGCTAACCCAAATTCAGTAGCCAGAGCTCAGTGATAAATTCTGAAGTCAGGCCCCATAAATGAGGCCACAGCAGTGATGGGTGGCAAAGACAGCAAAAATAGCTAAGCCATTTCTGTCTCAGCACCTCGCTTACAAGGAAACTTACATAGACAAACTTTTCAACAACACAAGCATATTCAGTATTTGCATGTATGAGAAACCACAGCAAACATAGTTCACATCCCCTTCTGACCTTCTACAACTTTTTATATACCTTCAATCCATTTTTACTCTCAACTCTTTCAGTCTCCTGCCTTCTCCCTCACTTTCCAGACAACATACCAAAGTCTTTCTCACTTTTTACCAAAGTCTTTTTCGCTTCTCAGGCAACATAAAAACTCTTACCAAAGTCTTTCTTGTGGTTTACCTCAGTAGTATATAATATACTGTATGGCTACAATATTTTAAACAAGAACAGAAACATGCTGACACTATATTGTAAATAATTTTAAATTTATGTTACATAAAATCCTATACCAGCCTGAAACATCTGAGACTAGCAGTAGGTGTTTTCCCCATACCCTTAACCAATAATAATTTATAACAAGCCCTTCTAAATGATGACAGATATTTGTAACCCATTGGATCTGAATGACCAAAGCATCTCTGGTGGAGGGAAGTCTGGCTATAGTGTCACAACATAGCCATTGCAGCCTAACACCTAAAGCCAGATTCCTTGGCCTGCAGAGCCAAATCTTGGCACCCAGGGCAGGCCAAGGGAACCCATCCACCTGTGTGGGAGGGGGCAGGGTGGCATGTAACATGGAAGAAAAAGATTGTTAACCTCTCCAGCTATAGCAATTAACCCCAGATTCCCTGTCCAGTGTTTGAAATCCTTGTGGGGCACATCCACAATCTACAACTGTGGCTGGTAGTCTCGTTACATTGTAACAACAGGGCTGTAGAGCCCAGCCACCCAGCCATACAAGTGTGCTGCCCAGCAGCCTGGTGCTTATATGGCAAACCTGTCCGTGTTGCCCCAGCACTACAGGCCAAGAGTGACTCCTTTCCATGAAATGTTTAAGGTGAGTGGAGATTGTCTGTCTTATCCCTTTTAAGAAACTATACCCCTATGCTTATGGCCCTATCTCTAAAGTCCTGTAAGTAGTCTCAATATCAAAGTCAAAGAAGTCATGATTTGAGTCTGTTTCATCGCATCAGTCTTGTAAATCAAAAAGAAGATGCACAAAAGACAAAAACAGAACAACACAGAGTCCTCCTGGCGCCTAGAGACAAAAACTGAACTGAAGATGACAGAACTGAGACAGCAGGAGCATCCCGCATGTCTCTCTACAGAAACCAGAGGGATCCATTCTCATACAGAAGAGCCCTGAGGACATCTTCCCAGGCACCCCGCCTGGGATCTTTACCTGAATCCGCATAAATCATCCATAGGCTGGTAGAGTTTCTGGACCCAACTACATATATGAGACACAGACATGAGACACGAAACAAAACACAAAAAACTTACCAGCCAGTTGAAGGCTCTAGAGGTGGTAATCCCCGTGGGCTTGTGAGATCCGGAATGAGCCTCCAAATATTATGTTCAGATCCATGAAGTCCTCCAAAAACCGAGGAGACTGAGTCCTGTATGTAAAAGCAAAGAGCCTTTATTTTATACAAGTTTGCAATCTTGGTCTCTCCGGGAGTTCAAAGTATTGGAATAATCTGAGAGCCCAAATCTCAGTTAAGAGTTGGGTTTTTATAGTAGTAAAGGTGGGGGTGAGGGATTTCTAAGGTTCAGGACCCCTGATTGGCTGACATTTGTCTAGGGGTATCCTGGTGAATGTGTGCTGGCAGGTGATCCTATCTACAGTGGTTGGAAGGTTAGGCATTTCCTTTGGATGGTCTGTTCTTGTGTGGTGCCTGGGTAATCTCAGTTTGTGGTCCTTCCAGACCTCCATTAAGCTTATCATGGTTGAGTCCTACAACAGGCTTTTTTGTTTGCTTTAATTTTTTCTTTCTTTTTTTTTGAGAAAGAGAATATGAAATTGGGTGAGAAGGGAGGTGGGAGGATTTGGGAGGAGTTGAGGGAGGGATAAAACATGATCAAAATACATTTTATAAATGTATGAAAAGGAGGCCATGAATTTGAAGGGGAGTGAGGAGGGGTATATAGGACAGTTCCAAGAGAGGAGAGGGGAGAGAGAAACATTGTAATTAAATTACAATTTCAAAAATAAAAAATGTAATTTGTTTAAAATAAACGGTGACAAATAATGCCTACCCACTAAAAATATATTCATTGTATAATTAAAAAATGGAAAGATTCTGAACTGGTATGTACTCCTTGTGGCCCTGGAGGCTTCAGTTTTGGAGAACAGGCAGGTGCTCCTGCTAGGTTCAATTGCTTGGGTCCAAACCTTAGCCCCTCCCATCTGAATCCACACCCTTTCTCTCTCTCTCTTGTAAGAAAACAGTCTTAGTGGCTGGAGGGAGGGCTCAGCAGTGAAGAGAACTGGCTGCTTTCCAGAGGACCCAGGTTCAGTTCCCAGCACCCACAAGGCCTCTCACAACTGCCTGTAACTCCAAGACCTGACACCCTCAGACAAACATACATGCAGGCAAAACAGGAATGTACATAAAATAGAAAGACTAATTTTAAAAAAGAAAACAGTCTTAAGTTTAAATAACCCTGGTCTTAAATAACAGTCTTAAAACTTTTAGTAGGGTGTCTTTC
This sequence comes from Bramus lutescens, assembly GCA_001685075.1. NCBI lineage: Eukaryota > Metazoa > Chordata > Mammalia > Rodentia > Cricetidae > Bramus > Bramus lutescens. Next base: position 392,334 of record LOEQ01000552.1, on the reverse strand, counting down.
CCTCACTCAGGTCTTCTAGAGTTTCTTCCAGGGGTGATTCCCATGTTCAAGTTCATACTTTTCATAGTAAACTTGTTTTTTTTAATAATTTATTTGTTTTTATTTTGTGTGCATTCGTGTTTTGCCTGCATGTATATTTGTGTGGTGGCATCAGATCCCCTTGAAAGTGAAGTTACAGGCAGTTGTGAGTTGCCTTATTGGAGCTGGGAATCGAACCCCAGATCCTCTGGGGTCCTCTGGAAGAGCAGCCAGTACTCTTATCCACTGAGTCATCTCTCCAGCCCATTGAATTTGTCCTTAAGCATTTTGTTCTTTTTGATACTAATGTAAATTGAATTGTTTTCTCAATCTTATATTCAAATATTTAAGGCTGGGAACCCAGGTGAATGGTAGAGCACTTGCCTGGACCGTGCAAGACCCTGCGTTTGATCTGCAGTGCCCTAAAAAGCATTTTCAATTATTCATTATTAGTATGTAGAGAGCTAAGTGTTGCATATCCATTGTGGATCCTGCAACTCATTTGCTAATTCTAGTAGCTGTGACTATATGTGAGCATATTCCTTAAGATTTTCTATGTTTAAGACCATGTCATAAGTGACCATTGGCTGTTGAATATTGAATTTGGCAGTCAAAAGTCCTGCTTGCCATGGAGAGAGTGGGAGAAGTTTTATCTATCAGCAGCAGGGAGAAAGATTTTCACCAGAGAATTTGCCAGATGAGTGATAAAGCCTTAGTTCATGCACAAATTTTTGCCTCAGGGGGCATTTAGCATTATCTGAAGATTTTTTAGCTGTCACAATCCAAGGGGCCAGGGCAGGGCAGTGCTAGCACCTGTTCCTAGAAGCCAGGGGTGCTAGAAAAATATCAACGATGCTTAAGACCCACCCATCAAGTAGCTGCCTTATTGAAAATATCACTAACACTGTGCTTGAGAACTCTGTGAATACAGCATCCTGTTCCCTCACTGGTCCAAGAGATGTCCTTCTCTATAAGATTATGAAATGTGGGGTGACCTTTGAAGAATGATTTCTCAGCCCATGGGGCTTATCTGATGGAGGCAATATCCTCAGAGCAGAGTCAGAAACGTCCAAGAACAACCTGACCAAGAGTACCTCGCCCTGAGCACCGCAGAGGCCAGCAGCATGGCACAGGACATGTGACCTTCATGAAGCTGTCCCAATCATTCACAGATGTCTGGAAAGCACACAACAGGAACAGACTACAATGCAGTAATGCCTCTGACCCTGAAAGCACACCCATGACTGCTTCTATTTGCAATTTGATTACCTGAATGCTTCTTAGATGCTAGGAGAAGCAAGCTGCATTTGCAAACATGTGCCATAAAAGGAGTTAGGATGAGATGTTCTTCTAGGTTTGCAGAGAGGAGGCTTGACCTAATGATATGAGCTCATTAAGAAAAAAATCATATCATTAGACACCTTGGTAGGGGTCATGCAGGTGAGGAGCTTGCCTTGGAATAGAAGTGTCATTAGCTGTGAGGTAAGCCCACTTCAAAGACGCAGTGGTCCAGAGTGCACTGGGACACCTGCGAACCAGCTCATCATTCCTGCTTTCCCAACCTCTGGCTAATTTGAATTAAGGAAAATGCAAGCAAATGATGTATAGCTTTACCTTTTTCCTTAGTTTTCCCCCTTTCTGTAAAACGCTTGAGAGGTCTGTGGTTTTACTTTAAAATGGAAGTTGACAGTTGTAAAGCAATAAACAACAGCCCTAGTCATTTGAAGGCAGATACTAAGTGTTTATTCAGCTCAAATGGTTTTGATAACAGGGCTTGGCAGAAATAGCCAGTTGCCCTTAACATCTAAGAGGCAAGTTTTGTAGCTACTAATGAGTCAGGTGACCCAAACTGCAAATAGAAGCAGAGATGGGTGTGCACTCGGGGTTGGAAGCGTTATCACACCTTTACCACTAGTACGCTGTGTATTTTCCAGCCTTCTGTTAATGATCAAGTGTGTTGGTCATTAATGACCAGCCTGGTTGGACCTAGCACCATTTCAAAGAGGGAGAAGAGCCAGATTCTCAAAGGAACAGGAATATTGGAGATATTCAAAGGCAGTTGGGACTGGGATATTGGAAATGTGCCCCTCCAGAAACTGAGATTCCCGGGCTATGTTCGCAGAAAGAGAGGGTTCTTTAAAATACTGTGAAAAGCTTGTCAGGCTTAACGCCCTTTATGTAACTTGTCTTGGTTAGTAATGATCACACAGAATGTGAGCAAATTCACTGGTTATTCATAGGACCATGCCTTAGCTAACACTGGGAGAAGTGCAGAATTCACCAAGTTGGTACCCTAGGAAATACAAGCCCCCTGCTTGCAAATTCCTTAATGCTACTGTCTCATGAGAAGTCCAGACAGGGCATCCAGTTGTACATCATATCTTCCTGGCTAGTTGGCCAGTAGACTCCTGCAAACCCCTGAACTCTTCCATGTCAATTCAGAGCCAACTGGAGCACTAGCTTCTTTGTGAATGACTGAAGTCATTTCTGTTTACAAATAAAGTGAGTATCACTTTGCACTCGCTACATGCCAGGCCCAGAGCTGGCCATCTGCCCTGTGAACTCCTTTCCTGGGCTAGAACCTCTTGTATTTGTCATTTTCTTGCTTACAGTTCATGATATTCCCAGGTCAAGTCAAGCAAACATTCTCTGGTAGTCATTTCTGTTGCTAGGACCAAACACCTGACCAAAGCAGCCTAAGCGAAGATGGGTCCATTTGGCTCATGGTTTGGTGAGCCCGTGGTGGGGAAGGCATGGTAGCAGGACAGCTAGGTGGCTGGTCACATTGTGTCTACTTAAGAAGCAGAGAGAGGTATATGCTGCCCCTCAATTTACATTCTCTGTTTCTTTTATGACAGCCTATGTCTCAGCCCTTGGGATGGTGCCACCACATTCAGGGTAGGTCTTCCTTCCTCAGTCAATCTTCTCTAGAAACACAGACATACCCGGAAGTGAGTCACCTAAGAGTCTCTTAGGCTCATCAAGTTGATTCCATTGACGTGTGACCTACCTGAGAAGCCTTTAAAATAAAAATTACCTTTTTTTTATCACCTACAGTTTCTAATGCTGCAGTGCACAAGGCAGGCCATGAAAACAAAAAGCCAGTGAGACTAATTTTAGACTTCTGACCTCTAGAACTATAAGAAAAATATACTGTATTTTAAGCAGCAAAGTTTGTGTTAGTTTGTAACAGAAGCAATAGGAATCAATATAAATATAAATATATATATGAACTGAAGCATTTAAAGTAATAAAGATCATATCTATGGTTGTGAATGTAAAGGCCTCCGAAATATATATATATAATTAATTTGGAAAAAAAAGTCAGTGTCCAGACAATGTGAATATCATGGCATTCTGTTGTTGTATGGGGTACACACAAAGGCCATGCACTTCTAAAAAGTAAGGCACTGTAGAACATCCTTAATCAGGAAATCCAAATTTCAAAACTTTTTAATAGTTTCCATAGCACCCCAAGTAGAAGACTCCATGGCTGATCTTATGAGACTGCTTAATGTCAAAATACAGGCACACTAAAATATTAAAGTTATTTTCAGGCTATGCCTATATGATATTCATAAAAAATAAACAGATGCTGTGTTTCAACTTGGGTCCCACAGCCACCATACCAAAAACTGAATCAGTTTCAGACAAGGGCTCCTCACCCTGCTGTAGCGATTACCTTCAGGAAGAAGCATCATAGGGAGGGAGTGGTCAGTGTTAAGAGAGGCTCTTTTCCCCACACACCCCTCTAAACTGTACTAGTACATTTCTAGAACTTTCACTGGGTAGAAAAATCAGTTTCCATAACCGAATTCCCAGATTCTCTGGGAGACAAGATAAAGACAACACACATACCCAAATGGCATCGTGTTTGCAGGTGCGCTGCTCTGAGATTCTGGGAGAGTAAGTCAATCACAGTGTCTAATGTAAGCAATTAGCCGCCAGGTGTGGGAGCTGGTAACGTAGCCAGGCTAGAAGGTCAGAGGGAAGCTGAGAGGAAAGGCCCCAAGATCGTTGTCGAGAAACTTCATACTCCGTCCACATCCTTAGCAGTGTTCAGAGATGGGCGTGTAGAGAAGACAGAGAGTATTTGGGTTGTGCTAGCTAGAAATCTAGATTGGGAGCTCTGGGAATGAGGTCAACAAAAGCGTGAACTGAAGAAAGAAGGCTGCTGGCAGCCCCTCCACAAACTTGGAGCCGTTATCACTTAGGTAGCCGTTTCTGCTCCTGGCCTGGGGTTCCTGTTTTCAGCAACTCCCTCTCTCTGCCAGGAGAATGAGGTCCCTGAAGAGAATTTGGCGCACATGGCCTCATAAGTGTGCAGGAGCCTCACAGTGGTGGGTGTTTACTGCCGTTCACGGTGAAGGATGGAGAAACAACCTTTGAAGCCAGCTGGATCTGGGAAGCATGCAGACACACCAGTCAGCTATGGTGGCATACCTGAGAAAATCGGCCAGAATGAAGAAGTTTATTTGGAGTTTTAGTGTTCGCAAGATCTTGCTCTGTGCTCTAGTCCTGTGTTCCTGCTGAACGACCTCAGACAAAATACCCAGAGTCATAGGAGATGACAGTGGACAGCGGCAAAAGTGCCATGGCAGAGGAAAACATTTCCACACTGTGAGAGCAGTCAACAGCCAGAGACTATAGCGCGCACCTAGGTAGGCTCTGTGCTGCTTTCCAAAGTCACTGAGTGCCACGCCTGCGGTGATGACACCTATGTGACAGAATGTTCCAATGGTGGAGGTCAGCGTCAGGTGAGGGGTGAGAGCTTCCCGGAGCAATGCCCCCTTGCTGGTCCTTGGCAATCGGCCCAATAAAAAGGCCTGATTTGCCTTATCTTCCTTCATAGCCACGTTCTGCTTGGCTTGTCTTTCTTTCCTTCCTTATCTGTTATGGCTATCACAGGGTCCCTATGCCAGGGACTTC
>LOEQ01000552.1:369558-383630 GCA_001685075.1 Bramus lutescens | reverse complement strand
GGGGGCCAAGGCAGTTTCTTTATTAACCAATGAAAGCAACACATAGACAGATGACCCTCCTACATCAATCTGGTGAGCTAGCTCTGACTTTTAAGTGTGAGCAGACTGCTCCTTGTCTTTTTCCCTTCTCCCTTGATCTTGAGTTTGCTTTAGTTGTGTGCTGTTGGGAAAGATGGACTTTACACAAATAGTTCAGGATATAATTGACCTGTTTTGCTTTCCAAAAACATGCCTTATTGGTAAATACTTAATTTTTATTCATCAAATTTGTCATAGAAAGGAAGTAGGGAATAGTGATGGGATGGGAATGATGGCTGTCAAAGGTAGTGTTTTTCTTGCTCTTTCACGGGGGTAGTTCTATTCCCACCATGGTAACAGGCAAAGGCAGTAAGAAAATGCCCATAGGCTGATGACAAGTTTACACCTGCTGAAAACTGATACAGAAATACTGGGGCTGGATTAATTCAATAGGTAGAACTGCTGCTGGACTCTAGAGTAAAAGTTGGGAGGAATTCTCTCATTTGTTCCCACATATAGCCAAGGATCTCTCCATCCTGTTGTGATAATGGGGCTGGGAGCTTAGAAATGCTAGCCTCTCCTGAATCTCAACCTATGGGATACCTGATACTAGAGCAGAAGGAGTCATCCATCCTCACACCCAATTCCCAGTCCCAGATTTCACAGTGGCTAATGTGGCTTGGTTCAAACCTTTAAAGCAGAGTTGTTTCTGATCAAGTCAGGTAACCTAAATGAACCGTACACATCTATCTGCATAGGCTTCCATTCAGAGACAGTCACGAAATGCTGACCAAATTATGTAGAGTATTATTACACTGAATAAACAGTTACATTTAACTATGGAGACTTGACACCAAAGGGGCTATGGTTTATCTAAACAGAAGCTGTCTGAGGCTGAGAGAGCAACTCTAAGCATTATTCTAGACTGTGGCCCTCATCCTCATGTTCTTAAGTCTCACAGTGCTCTTAGGAACAAAAAGGAAGATGGCCCTAGGGAAAGAAGTACTCAGCAGTTGAGTCGCTGTTTTTAAAGTTGCTTCCCAGAAAGCTATATTGAACAGTTTTTCTTGTGAATCGACAATCAGGATTGAAACACATTGTGACCTTTTAATATGGAAGCCTGGGGAAATTTGGTTTAATTTGGACACATCATTCCCATTATAAAATCTGTTTCTAAGGAGAAAGATGAGACTAGATACTGGGTAGGCACCTGTCACACATCTGTGAATATACGAAAGCTTTGAAGGAGACATGCGGGGACAAACTGTTGAAGCCATAGAAGATGCCTGGAAGCCTGGCTGTCAGCCCCCAAGGGCTGGCAGATGACGGCGACTGCTGATAATATTGTGACTCCAGCATTTGTGATTAACTCGTCCAGTAGTGAAAGAACAACACTGATAGCGGGAACACGGAGACCAACTCAGATACTTCTAGCCCACACTCCGAGGATGGAGTGCATGACAGGTGAAATGAATCTGTTTTTCAGTCAGAATTGTTTGATTTTAGGATATCTATATTTGAATGAGAGTATTATGCCAATTAAATGCTTATTAACTGTTTCTGACATCTTCAAGTAAACTTTTCATACCTAACGAGCTGCTGGCTAACTCAGCCTTGTGTGTAAGGAATTGAGTTCATAACTGAAACTGTTTTAAGCCATGATGAACAAAACAAAACAAAACAAAAAACTAGCTTGCAATTGTCAGGGGGGAGCACAGCATGAAACTCCCTGAGATCTCCAGGAGCAACCAGAAATATTAAACCCACACAGGATTGTCCTCTCAAAGGAATAAATGTAAAGCCTGCTTTTTCATCCAGAAAGCTGGTTGGAGGTGACTAACAGCCTCGTGATCTGTGCTATCTGTTGGACTAGGCCATATCAAGCTCTTAGAACTAGGACCAGCAGTGGCTATTAATTTAAGTGACCCTTACAGCCAGGGGCTCCCTCAAGCTCCCACAACCAGGACCAGAGGTAGTTAATAGCCCAAATGACCTCTAGGCTATCTGTATGACTAAGACCAGGCCAGAGCTTGCCTCAGGCCCTTAACCTAGTACAGGCAGCCCTATCTCTAGAACCCATCTTCCTGAAAGAAATGACCTATACTCTGACTTAAGTTTCCATGTAATTAAGCTTCCCTGTGAACTGGGGATTGTATGAAACCAGGAACTGGTTTTTTTTTTCAAAATTATACTGTGTCTACATTTGTTGGGAATAAACTTCCTGGCATCAGACACCCCAGAGTCTTGATCCAGGTTGTTGAAGTAAATCTGAATGGAGTTTTCATTCTTACCTTCTTGTGGTTCACTTTCTCTACTTGCTGTGACCACCTTCAGAATCCCTCTCACGTAATAAAAGAAATTACACTAAATCTTACTGCTTGTTTCATCCCAATATTGTGTTAAAAACTATTCCTACCATCTTCTATACTTTCCCCATCACACATACACACACACACACATGCACACACACATACACACACGCACACACATACACACATGCACACACACGTGCGCACACGCGGTACGCACGCACGTGCTATTTCCTGTTCTTTCCCATCCCCCACAGTGTTATTTACTTTTCTCCTTGCTGTGACGATAACCTGATAAAAGCAACTTGACAGGGGAAGAAGGTACTCTGACCGCACGTTTCAGAGGGATTTCAGTCAACCATGGTAAGATGCAGTGGCAGGAAACAGTCTATGTTGTCAGGAGCCTGAAACGGAAGCTTCCCACATCTTGGCTAATCAGGAAGCAAAGATCTCGGGCTTGAACCAGAAGCAGATTAGACACATTGACAACCTTCCTCTAGTGACCCGCTTCCACCCAGCCAGTCATCACCACCTTCAAAACAGAAAACAGTCCAAGTCCTCCAAACGTAAACCTGTGGGAGACATTTTAGAGTCAAACCCCAACACCCTCCTTACAGGAGGAAAAACTTCTCAGGAGGTGTGGAGGTATACCTGCGTCATGAAAGCCCACTGAGAGATGGCAGGTACTTGGGATCTTGGATTTACACGCATTATTTAAAGAATTTAAGATAATTTTAATATTTTTTCTCTAAATCATCAACTTAAATTGCCACATGCTTTTCTCATGCTTGCGCATGTGCGTGTGTGTGTAGCAGTGCTGTGAGTGTTACATTCATTTGGTGTCTTACTCTAGCGGCCATCTTTGCACCTGCTGTCTGTAAGCTGCTCCACTCTGGGAAGACCAGAGCCCCTCATTGACAAGGCTGTGGGGACAGGAATGGTTAAAAAGCCTGATGATGGGAACCTAGTTCAGTCATCCCACCTTGGGAAGGAGCTTGGTAGGATCTGGTAAAGCTCAACATGGAGACAGTCATGTTCTACACCCACATCCATCCACATGTGGCTTTCCTCATGATCGCGCCCGTCCAGCCTCCCTCCCATGAAGACGTGGAATTTGTTGTACATGCCTTCCCAAAGGCTGCTCACCTCAGCAGAAAGATGTGAACAACTTCTCGTCAGGAGGATCCCTGAAAACGGATCCTATCCCATCCCATGCCCCTTTTATAAGCCTGTATGCTGTATACCATTGAAGATGAATTGTGTCAGAACCCAGTATCATAAAGCCCAATATAAATTGACTTCTCACACTTAGAGGCATTGACACATGTAACCCATAGGTTGTTGGTGGCTCCAGGTTAGAGCTCGAATTCAGATATCTCAGAGGTTTCTCAACTCTGCATTATGCCCAGCCAGTTTTGACCCTGGGCAGAAACCCTCTGGTACTACAAGTGTCTGCCAGTGTTTACTGGACTGTGCACTTCCTTGCACAAGTGAGAAGAGAAGAAGTTCCTGTCTTGATAACTCCTAAACAAAAGCTCCCAGCTGAACCCAACCTCTGGCTAGGCGCCCACCTCTGAAACAATCATTTTGAAAGCAAGACTCCATCTGGCTGTAGCACTGAAGCCCTAAGCCCTAGTCAAACAAGACAAAACAAGTAAACAAATAGTACTTCTGCACACGCCCCACAGAATGGTGTGGACTTGCTGCTGCTCCGCCACTCACAAGGATCCAAAGGCTCCCAAGTGATCTCATGACCTGATAAACAGCCACACGTGTCGCATCAACAGCCACAGAAGCTAGTTTAAAACAAACTTTTCTCCTGAATCATAAGGGTTTATGCCTCCCTGCTCTAGCAGGCAGTGGTGACTCCCCCCTCCCCCAAGAAACCCAGGACAATGCGATTAGAAGAGGTGCCACCATGGGCAGCATCTGTGGCATTAGATTCCAAGATAGCATCGCAGGTATCTTCCTTGGCCAGCATTTCACTGTTTCCAGCATTCTCAGAGCAGCATCTCATTTCATGCCTGGGAGCTGGGTAGGAGTTGTTCTATCCAGTTTGCAGATAAAGAAGCCTCAGAGACACCGAGTGACTTGCCCAGTGTTAATGGCTTATAAGCAACAGGGCTTGTGTTAGGACCTAGTTCTTCTGAATGCTGCCCTTTTGTGGGGGCAACCTCTACTCTGATTAACCTTTTGGACCCATGTGTAGAATGAAAAAGCTAAGCCGCAAACTTGATTATGGTTTAAAGGGATGAGAAACTAAGTGGTGTGTGAAGAAATTCTTCTACTTCAGGATTACCAAGTCTTGCAGGATGGAGAAAACATCTTGAGCTTCTGCTCGGGTTTTTTTGTTATTATCTTTCCCCTGTGTCTATCTTACATGCTCTTACGTAGTATAACTTTCTCAAACAAAAAAACAAGCACCTCCAATACCATGGTCCCACTCAAGAAGGAATCAAGCATCTTGAGAAGGAGCAATCAGGGATAAGAGAGAGATGAGACTGCAGAGGACCGGAGAAGGGGCAGAAAATGAACAGGCTGGGTCAAAGGGCATAAGAAACTGTATGCAGAAATTGGCTCTGCCACCAAGACTCACTGTAATTTAAAGTGTTAGATTACTACATGGTTTTAAAGGAAGACACACACTTTGAGTGTTAAGTGACTTAAACAACAGATCGGAGAATGGCGATATTCAAAGATTAGAAGATGTAAACCTACTAGCTGAAAGGTTTGTCACTTCTTTTAAAGTGTCAATGGGGACTGCTTGGGCAGTAGAAAACATTAGCTTCTACAGCTCTCATTTTAGATAGAGTGTGCTCGTAAACACATCTCAATGAAACCTTTCTCATGACTCTGACCTGAAACAAGTACAGACAGACAGACACTGAGGTGAGGAAGATCAGCGTTTGTAACTCTCCCTTCAGACATGGCTGCCACTGAAGCAACTCTGGTATCACCTCGGCAATCTGGCTGAGGGCAAAGGGTCCTTTCTGAATTGCTTGCACAAGGAATTAGATTGCATCTAATCTCTCGGTGATGAAAATTTGAGAAATAATTAATCTGGATCCTCACAGGTGGTGGAGGTGTTAAGAGATCTGAGTCATGGAAGGGCAAACAGAGAAGTGTTGCAAACTGCAAGGCCAAGAAGCCAAATATGGCCAGAAGGTCAGACACGCGTGCCTTCTAGTATGCTAGTGAGCTATAGTTTGAATTTCAAACATGCCCTACAATGTCTATGTTTTGAATGCTTGGTCCTAAGCTAGTGGCTTTATTTTTGGAGGGTTCTGGAAACTTTGGCAGGTAGATCTTAGCTTGGGGAAGTAGGCCACTGAGAAGAAGGGGTGGGTCCTTGGGGTGTTATCCTTGCCCACTTCCTGTCTCCCTCTGCTCCCTGGTCCCCTCCGCCATGTGACTAGACTTTACCACATGCTCTCATCATCGACAGAGTGACTCTGCCATGACTTCCCTGCCATCTTTAACTAAACCTCTGAAACCATGGGCCAAAGTAAGTATATCTTTAAATTTTGGCATCAGGTAATTTTTGTTATAGCAACAAGAAAAGTACCTAATACACAGTATGCTATGGAAACTCTCCACCATTCATACTACGTACATGTCTATCCACACACGTCTTATCTCATCCTATTTCCTGCTTGTTCCTTGCCACTCCACTCAAACTTCTGAGTTTGAGAAGCAATGACAACAAAAGAAAAAAAGAACAAATCATTTACCCCGGCAAACACATATTAGGAGACAAATTATAGGAAGATAAATTTAGTTATAAAACCAGCGGGGGAGGGGAAGAGTTCTTCCTTGAGAAACTACTGGAATCTGACTTGTTTTCTGGAACACAAAAGTAGTTTCCACATCAATCGGTCAGGGAAAAAAGGGATCAAGTTGCAGGGCCCTTCAAGATGGAACTCAGCGGCTTGTTCTGTGACCCTGGGAACTAAAAGTGAGGCAGAATATATGACTATGCCAAACAATTGACTCAGAACCAAATTACTACAATTATAGGAGATGAAGACAAAAGCAAAAGGGTCATCCTGCTCTGTGATAGGCAATGCCTGTTTCTCAAGGCCCCCCAAAGTAGAGGAGGAAGGGAAAGGGTGGAGGTTGCATCAAAAACTGGAAGAGCAAGGTAAAGGAATCGTTCTCAAGCCTTGCTTCTTTGTAAACTTTAGTTTTAAACAAGGCGTTTGTATTAGTTTTCTGTTACTGTAGCCTGAGATAATCAACTTTTAAAAAATATCTATTTTTAACTCGTAGCTTTCGAGTTTTCAGCAGTGTCAGGTTTGCCCAGTGCTTCTAGGCCTGTGGTGAAGCCACACATCCTACTGGGAGCGCACAGTAGGGGAATCCATCCAACTCAAGGCAGCCAGGAAGCAGAGAGAAAGAAAAAAAAAAAGCCAGGGTTCCGATATCTACTTCAAAGGCGCAACTCCTCTGGTCTTGCATCATCAGTTTCCAGTCCCTATCTTGCCTCACCACTGATAGTATCAGCTGAGGGCTTCGGAGAACACCTGAAATTCAAACTACAGTAGCAAGACTAGGTAATAAGCTTGGAAACCACAGGCGAAGTTCTTTCTTAGGCAGGCGGGAAGGGCAAGGAGACAAGACCAAGTTTCAGTTCACTGCCTATAGGACATCGGTGCCCAGTCCTGGTTCTGTGAGCACATTTATGTGCCTTTAGCAAGCTGGTGCGTGTTTGCCACTCTGCTCCAGGTAGGAATGAACACAAGGCTGTAATACAGATGGGCACGGTCCTTTCTCCACAGGAGCCCAACCTCTCCAGATTCAAGGGAGGAGAAAGAATGTGCTTTACAACCCATAGATTCAAGTATGGACAGTAAGTTAAATTTGGCCTCGGAGCAACCTGAGGCTAAATCCTGGCCCCAGACCTTACTAGCTTTACGAGTTTCAGCAAGTTACCTTCTCGTTTTCTTCTCATCGTTAGTTTAGGCATATTTCATTTGTCGACCTCACAGAATTCAAAAGCTGCTCTATATGAAGGCACTCGATACCATGGGCTGGGGACAATAGCAGACACTCAGTGCATGGCGGTGACAGTTATTTAAAATAACACCACAATGAGCTTGGCTATTGGCAAAAGGGAATGGTATCGTAGTCAGTGCATAACAGGGCCGCTAGTGTCGGAGCTCACGTCACGGCTGAATGCCTCCCTGCTTATCATTGTCCTCTGAATGGTTTTGTCTGCATCAGCAGAGACTGGGACACAAGGGCTATCAAAACAAACCGGAGGAATATTTCTCGTGACTGTTATGAGCACAGCACAGGAGTATGATACCAGACATTACAAAGGTCTTGCCAAAGCTTGGTTGGTGATCAAAGGGACAATCTATCGAAGCTAAAAGGTGACTAATGATCATACTTCCCTGGTGATGTCTAAAAAAGAAGAACATCAATAAGTTGTTGGAAAGCTTGAGCCCTGAAAACTAAGGTCTCAGCACACTGCCTCATCACAGCTCTGAGCTGCACCCACACCACCATGCATGGGTGCAATGACAGATCGATCCCGCCTTTCTCAAGGAGACATGGCGTCCTAGTCCTGTCTGCTGCTTCACTAAATACTATGCGCGAAAGGAACTTGGGGAGGAAGGTGTTCATTCCGTCTTACCTTTTCCAGTCCATCAGCAGGAACAGAGGCAGGGACGAAGGAGGAGAACTTAGTAGCTTGCTCAGTCACCTCTCTTAAATAGTTCAGACCCACCTGTCAAGGGATGGCACCACTCCCAGTGGGCTGTGCCCTCCTACATCAATTAACAATTAAAACTGCCTCACAGCCATGGCCACAGGCCAATGTGATCTTGACAGTTCTTCAGCTGAGGGTCTCTCTTCCCAGGTACCTCCAGGTTTGTGTCAAGTTGACAACTGAAGCTAACTTTGACACACAGTCAAGGATAATGGCCTCCAAGGAGGAAAGTTTTCCTCCAGGAGGTTAGCAGGTAACATGGGTGAAGATAAAAAGGCCTCTATGTTTTGGATTAAACAAAAGTGAACTCTTTAGAAAGCCTGGTTTATTTTTAGCATATATGCCATATTTGAAAACTAACATCTGTATGCCATTTGTAAATAAAAATATAAAATTTTATAAGATGCTGGTTCAATTTTTCACAGTGTGGGGAAGAGTCTGGCAAAGATGGCTCAACAACAGATAAAGATGCCTATCGCCTGAATTCAATTTTCTGGGCAAGAAGAAAGGAACCAACCTGAAAATCTTCCTCTGACTCCCACATGTACACTGTGTCACATGCCTGTTTACACATATAAACATGCATGCAAAACAAATAAAAGATGACACATTTTGTAAATTTTTAAATTATCATAGACACAAAACACTTCCATGTTTACTGTAGTGCCATTTACAATAGCCAAGGCAGAGAACCAGCCTAGATGTCTATCTTCAGATGAATAAATAATGAAAATGCGATACATATATACATAGAAGTTTTATTCAGCTATAAAGAAGAATGGAAACATGTCATTAACGGGGAGATGGCCTGAACTGGAGATAATCACACTAAATGAAACAAGCTACACCCAGAAAGACAAATATTTTATGTTCTTTCTCAAATGGAGATATACAGAATCTAAATATATAAATAAATGTATATTATAATACATAGATATGCATGCAAACACAGAGAGAAGGTAGAAGCATGGGAAAAGAAGAAAAGCCCCAGAGGGAAAGGGGGTAGGGAGGGAGCAGGCAGAGGGAAGAGACAAACATTCAATGTTTTCTGATATGTGAATAGCTATGACATATCGCATTGATGCACTTCATTTTGTACACTAACTAAAATGTATCTTTTAAAAAAAGAAATTATTGCTCTTAAAAAAGTACTTAGAGATTTTGGCCTAGAGAAGATCATCAAATTGACAGTGAGAAGGCAAGGGGACTTTTCTGAGACACAGATGATCAGCACCCACCTCAGCAAGGGAAGGAAGAGGACAGACTGGAGGTTTCTTGGAGGATGTGACAGGCTTATTTAGTTTGGTTGAATAAAGTGGAAGTGAGGAAAACATTCTAGCCAAGCTGCACAGCAAAGGCAGGGTGGCCTGCTTGAACAAGTGAGAGGAGTTTGAAAACTGTGATAATCTGGCCCAGCTTAAACTGTCAGTACCCTTAGGGAGCCCCAGGCAGTAGGCTGGGAGGCAGCTGCAGAGGTGGGTCATCACAGTCACCGAAGAAGAAGCTCACTCTGAGAATGAAGGCACGGCTAAGAGATGCAAGCCCGGGAGATGGGACCACAGCACACTGTGCCCAACTTGGTCCTCTAGTCCTCTCTTCTACTAAGACGTGTCTAAGACCTGGAAGAAGCATGTGGCAACAGCAGGTTGGGGAGACCTCAGAAACTCAGGACAAAAACAGTGCAGGAAGCCATCGAGGAGATAAAATGCACCAGACATACATATCTGGGTGACCATCAATAACATGGACCACATCCTTGGGCAAAAATACTGTGCAATCTTTGAAAAGCATTCAGGCCTCACTGTAGGCTCCATTGCCATCAACAGCAACAGAGCGCATCACTGAAAGGAGGCAAAGCTGGAAGGGGGGCAAGCAGGTGCCACAGCAGCCAAGAGAGTCCATGAATTCAGTCACATTACCTACAGAAGACTCCTAGGACTGAGTAAAGAGGACCTTGTAAAGCCCCTGGTACTCCCTCATGAGAAGAGGCTGTATGCGTCCTACTCAAATTGCAGCCCTCATCTCTCACCCGTGAAGACTTCCAGGATCCACAAATCCTGGGTCTGCCCTTCGTGAAATTACTTAGTACCATGCATTAGGAACCTTGCTTAGAGACTGGACCAAGATAAGACACTGGAATGAATGAAATAGCAATTGCTTGACAGCTCTTGTGAATCTGATTTCAAACCTCTGACTGCACTGGCCTGAGAAGTAGTGGTTACTGCTTTCAAACTGGGGGTGAAGTGGACCCAGACCGTTCAATCAGAACTGCAGCAACTGCCTGGGGATCTGTTAATTCCATTCTGGAGAAGTCTGGGGGGACCTGGCAATGACTGTCATTACCATATGTATATACAGAAAGCAGGCAGAGGCAGC
The DNA here is from genome assembly GCA_001685075.1 of Bramus lutescens. Classification (NCBI taxonomy): domain Eukaryota; kingdom Metazoa; phylum Chordata; class Mammalia; order Rodentia; family Cricetidae; genus Bramus; species Bramus lutescens. The sequence continues at coordinate 373,214 of LOEQ01000552.1, read as the reverse complement.
CAGGTGAGGCTCATGAAGAACACTCACTGTAGAGACCCAGGAGAGAATCTCTGTAGAGCCAGCCCGTAGTCCTGTGTAAAATAGAACCAGGGAACCAACTGAGACCCAGTCACCAAGAGTGGTGGAAGCTGCTTGTTACTGGTAACAGTGGTGGGGCTAAAACTCATTGCCTGGCCATGTTAGGCAAAGATCAGATTAGTTTTTGAGGTGGAAAAATATCAATTTGACAAACTCAGCTGCATGAATGGTCAACAAGGGTGTAGAATAGTAATGGTTCTCTTTGGAAGAAGGCAAGGCCTAAGGAAAGCATGTCATCTGTGAAAGAAAGGCTATCTGCGGAAGTGCAACCTCAGTTTTTAAGTGCTGGAGAGAAGGAAGCATCAGACCTTAGTACAGGTATCCACAGATTTAGCTAAGCTGAAGATCTGAGCTCATGACTCATTCATTCTTCAAAGTAGTGGAGGGAAAAGCTGTGCCCCCAAGTCACTCAGGAGACTGGAGCTAATAAACCTGAGAAGCACTTTGTGAGGATACTGAGAAGGGACTCACAAAATCTGAGAATGCTAGATTTGAAGGCAATGTAAAAAATTAGGTTAGAAGCCTGGCATTCATATAGCCATCCCTCTTACAGCGCCAGCAGAGGTCCACATGGGGCATGAAATACATACTTTGACTGTGAGTGCATCCTGAAATCCCTCTGTGTGGATATCAAACAGCTGCTCACAGATCTGGTGGCTTTAGGGGGCTCCATGAAACCATAGGTCCCCACCTCCCTGACAGCTGCCCATCCTGAGGACCTTGGCATGCTAAGCTTTAGGAGACTTGTACTGGGTAGCAAGTCACCTGTAATGCCATGTCCTATCCTATGGCATTACTCCACACACATGTGGCCGAGTGACACACTGGGAGGTACAGCTCCAGTGAAAGTGAGCCATTTCCAAGGAAAGGATCTTGAAGACAGGGAATGCTTGTTGTTCATGGCCACTCTCTTTTCTGACTCTTCGGTTCTCTTGCCACCCTGCTCTTTGAGACATTTTTACTCCCCCAAACGAGACAGATAAATGTTTTCTCAAGAACAAAGGTGTGCCAGACTCTTGGAAGCAACAGGTTGCAGTGTTTTGTTTCCATATTTTTATAGTCTAGATGTAGACTTTATCTGAAAGAACACACTCACAACAAACATTTTAAAATGTTAAGTATAACAGAAGAAAGCATTTTGCCATAAAGGATTTATTTATTTGACTGTGGTTACTCTCTGTGTGTCTTTGGGTTGTCTATTAATGCTTTGGTGGGTAAACTGGCTGGGTGCACATGAGAAGACTTTAGAATGCCCTTGCTTCTCAGTTTACGACATATACAAACCCAGTAGACTTGAAGATTTAAAAGATCATGACCATATACCTCATCTTAAAAAGCCAAAAACATGTGTGCCAATTAAAAGAAAAGATCAGACTGTCACATAGCAAGCTTAAGTTACACACACAGATGCAGTAAGCAAATATACTGATCCCTGACGAAACGCAAGGATTGAACACATAGAAAAGAATTTTAACTCTTCAGAAATTTTAACTCAGGCGGCGGTGGCAGCACAGGCCTTTCATCCCAGCACTGGGAAGGCAGAGGCATGTGGATCTCAGTGAGTTCCAGCTCAGCCTGGTCTACAAAGTGAGTTCCAGGATGGCCAGGACTGTTATAGAGAAATCCAGTCTCAATAAAACAAAAAAATTATAAAAAATAAAAGAGTATAAAAATTGACTCATAGTTACTTTGGTTCTTCACATTAAAAAGAAATCAGCATGCTCAATGGGCTCATGAAGCGTCTGCTTCAGAAGTCACACCTTGTGATAAGAGGGGCTTAGGGAATGGGAGTAGTGAAGAGGTGTGCATTAATAACACCCAGTCTCCTTCCTTTCCTCACGTATACATTTCGGACCTTTCTGCGGCTGAGCTCTTTTGCTTCAGCCACTGCTCGGCCTTCTAGACTCTTTCTGAAGTTCATTATTTCACATACAAAGTAACTTCTACCTGAGAACAAAGTTGCCACTTCAAAGCTCAGGGTACTCTCCAGCTGCTGAAGAGTGTGTAGAGGGGCAGGGGTGCCTACCATCTCTAAGGAGGCTGTTTCGGCATCGTTCTTGGCTGAAGATTTTGTATTGCATTTCCATGTCACAGGGTGCAACGTCTATCTGCCAGATATTCTAAAGGCCCCCTTCATCCCTGAGTGGGCAGCTGAGCACACTGCATGGTTGTCAACATTCTCATTCAAGATGTAGAACTCTAACCCTTGCTCTTTAGACCCTCATTTGGCCCCAGTTTCCAGAAAAGCGGGTCCCTGGCTCATTATCAGGTCTTTGGGTGCCTTTCCCCATCCTCACTTGGTCCCAAGAGACTATTCCTGGCACCAAACTGAACTTTAATGACATGCTGCCCCAGCCCCACCCAATGCAGCTCTCTCCTTGGCAAATTTGTCACCTTCTAGGCTGGAAGAAATGATAAACTAGACAAAAATGCCAATGGGTGAGAGAACTCAGTCTCAATCTTTGTGACTAGGAGATTGTGAAATTTTTCTCAGTGACAGAAATACCACATATGCCTGTGTTTGATCTTGCATGAAGTGCCTTAACAATCCTATTATTAGAAATAGCACAAGTGGTATATATAGTTTAAAAAGAGAGGATTTTTTGGTGGAATGTGCCAGAGGGTAAATGGAATTGTCCTAAGGAAAAAATGCTAAATTCAGAATGCATGAATTAATTTTTAAAAACCGCTCTCTTGACTCATGTATAATGCTCCTTGGGCATCTGGAAAGAACATACACCTTGTAGGTCAAATATAATTGCAACTGGGGGTGGGGACCAGAAGATAACTGATTCTTAAGAAGTTAACGGGTCATCACTACGGTTTAAATGCTCACACGATGGCGGGATCCTCACTTTTAAGTGAAAATGGAGTATGCTTTGACTGTTTCCAAACCATTATGCTGCCCTTTCTGCCCTGGAGTAGCATGGCCAGAGCTGGGACACAGCAGTGGGTGCAGAAGGTGTAATTTGGGGTAAGGAAATTATTTGAGTTTTTTTTGTGTGTGTGTGTGTGTGTGCGTGTGTTCTCAGAAGAATCAGGGAGAACAACTGTGATACATATGTAAAACACAGTCAAATGTACTTGACAACCAAGCACTCTATTTTGAAATTTAAATAAAGCTAAGATTTTCTTCTGGCCTAGGGGGAAAGCTTCATTAAAATCAATTAGTTAGTACAAACCTCCAGAGAATACGGACTTTTTAATTTTTTTTAATGAGAAAGTTTAAAGAATAAGGTGCACACAATTACCTTCCCTGGGTTCCCTAGAGAATGTCACTGTCACACCTAGACAGGTGGCCAAGTGCAAACAAACGTCCCCCCAGAGGGCCCGGCAACTCCCTGAGTGCTCATCCAAGGGAACCATGTGTAATTAATAGATGTAGATCTATTAAGAAGGTAATGCACATAACCAAGGAGGTTCCCGGCGGACCGCAGGCACCTCGCACCGCGAAGGGCAGGCCCAGGGACATAAAGTTGGAGGCGGGCGCTGCCAGGTGAGGCCTGGGTCGCCGAGGTTGGGGCCCTCACAGCTGCAGGCGCGCGCCTGGTCCCTCCTCCCAGGCGCGGAGTCCTCCC